>JAOQIF010000692.1:0-47381 GCA_026260285.1 Colletotrichum sansevieriae | reverse complement strand
AATTTAATATTAAACTCGAATAATTAGCTATATAAGTTAATAGTTAAGACCTCTATCTCTTTAACTTCTTTAACTTCCTTCTTTTTAATATATAAATACTTTTAGGAGGGGGTTTCGAGGTCGAGTCTAAGTCCTCTACTTTATTATAAGTCTTTATAATATAAGGGAGGTCTTAGATAAGGAAAAAAAGAATAAGTTATACTACTAGATATTATAATCTTCCTACTAGCCTAGGGCTATAATAAGGGTTGCTAAGATTATAAGTAAAATAAGGAAAAGAGTAATATAAGTATAAATAATAATAAATAGTATAATAAGTAATTATAGGTATATCATAATATATTCTATAATAGCCGAGCCTTCTAAGCTTATTCGCTAGAAGTCTCCTACTTAAAGGATAGGCGTTAAGCCTAACCGTGGTCACGTGGAATACCACGTGATGGCCGACCATATCACCAAAAGGCGTGTGACACCTAGGCCTAAGCCCTCACCTTTTACTTCTAGCTTTTACCCTAGCTTTAGCAGGGCCTCGAACGCTAGAAATTCGATACGTAGCAGCTGCATACTATAGCTACTACTATAGAGCAGCTATAGGATATATACCTAGAGCGGTTTGCAGAGCCCGCAGCGCTACTAGCGCGAGCAGCTACTAACAAGCCCGCCCTAAAGAGGGCTCGTTTTAACTATAGCACCCCTAATACCCTAGGTAGTATATGCTAAAAATATAGCAAGCTGGGCTACTATAAAGCTAACTACTAGGCTAATCTATAGTATAAAGAATGCTATAAGAAGGGCTACCCTACTAACTAGTGCTGCTCCTGCTAGCAGGTTGCTAGGCCCTCGGCAGGTCCGGGCGGCTCCCTCGTAAGTATTAAAGCTATTATAGCAGCCCCTATAAGAGGTATATAGATTGCAGAGGATAGCGTTTTCAAGCTATATATATCAGAAGACGAATAGACTACTACTGCTAAGCCCTCGGGTATTAGTAGGCAAAGCCTGCTAGCATATAGGTGAAAGACCCGAAGCTGCGCGGAAGCCGATAGCGCGTAGGTGCAAGACCCGAGGCTATATAGAGGAAGCTAGCCCGCTGGCGCGTAGGTATAAGACCCGAAGCCGCGCAGAAGCCGATGGCGCGTAGGTGCAAGACCCGAGGCTATACGGAAGCTAGCCGACGGCGCGTAGGTATAAGACCCGAGGCTATATGGAAGAAATTAGCCCGCTGGCGCGTAGGTGAAAGACCCGAAGCTACGTGGAAGCTGATAGTGCGTAGGTGTAAGACCCGAGGCCGTATAGAAGAAACTAGCCCGCTGGTGCGTAGGTGCAAGACCCGAAGCTATGTAGAAGCCGACGGCGTATAGGTATAAGACCCGAGGCTATATAGAAGATAATAGACCGCTAAGTGCCCGGGGGGCCTCTGGCGAAGCTAATAGCGCGTAGGTATAAGACCCGAGGCTATATAGAAGAAGCTAGCCTGCTAGCGCGTAGGTATAAGACCCGAAGCTGCGCGGAAGCTAACGGCGCGTAGGTATAAGACCCGAGGCCGTACGGAAGATAATAACAGAGCTGCCGAGCGCCCGGGGGGCCTCTAGCGAAGCTGCGATAACTAGGTGAAAGACCCGAAGGCCTAGACCTAAGAGATATAAAAATAGACTAATTAGAAGCGCTATAGAGGGTTCGAATCCCCGCGTAAGCAGGAGTTTTATGGAGTTTTATGGATTATTAGACTTAGAGACTAAGCCCTCTAGAGGGGGGGTAATTATAAGGGATTAGGATTATAGCGCTAAAAATTAGGATTATAGCGCCGAGCCGGCGCTGAACCAGCGCTGGGCCTCTGCTGAGGCATAACTGCATTAGTTAGCCGAGCCGAGCCGAGCCCTAAAAAGGGGCTCTATACGTATAAGTAGCTAGAAGGGCTAACTTATCTTCTATAATATAACTACCCCCTACGTTACTACTGCTCTTTCCTTCCCCAGCCCGGCCTTTTGTAGGCTATAACCCTCACAAGGAGGTCTCCTGCTCCTTTAGGTTAGGGGGCTTTAGCAAAGAGTTACTATATCTTCCTCGCTTCTCCTCCTAAGTTAATATAGAAAAATATTAACTAGTATATATTCTAGCTTATTATAGATAACTTATTAAACCCTTCTAATATAGGGGCGATAGCTGCTATAGGTTATAGTTATAGGGATTTAGCTAATTAACTACTAATAATATTAACCTAGGAATAGGAATCTATATCTACTATTACTTCTTATTTAGTAATATTCTAGAGAACGATCGCCTATCCCTTTATAGTAGCTCCCTTAGGGAGAGTATCTAGTTCTAATTTAGGCGTAGGGGTTATTAGTATAATCCCCTAGCTTACTCGTTTTCTAACGAGTTAAGTTCCTTAACTCTTAAGGATTAGATTATATTAACCCTCGCTTTCTTAGTAAGTACTTAGAATCTTACTATCGTTTTATTTATACTTTATCTCGCATATTTATCAAGGTAATCTACCCTCTTATACCCTTTTTGCTTATAGCTAAAGCATATTATATAATTAGATATTATAGGTTATATACTAGGGCTAGATATAGACCTATTCTAATTAGATCCCTATATCGCGCTACTAACCTATTAGTAAGGTATTAGGCTCTATAAACCCTATATTATCTTCTAGCTAGAACCCTGCTAGCTTATCTTTTAACCTAACCTTATTACTAGGGGCCCCCTTAGGTTATGCTCTTCCCCTATATACTATTTCTTGCTTTTACTTTGCAGAGGTTCGCCGCCCTATTAGTAATATATCTCCTATAAGTACTTAGCTTCTATAGCTATATCTCTTAGCCTCTATATCTCAATTTTCTAATATTTAAGTTCCCTATATAGGAATAGGGCTAATTAGAAGTATAATATATAAGCCTTAGCCTTGCTATCTTCTATATTAACTATACCTAAGTCCTAATATATTACTAACTATTTAGTAAAGAATTATATTAGTAACTATATCTCCTTTTGCTTTATTATATCTAGCTTCTTATAGTACCTTTGCTCTTAAAGCTCGGGGTTAATATATCTTTAGCAAGTAAATGCTATAAAGTTAGCTTATACTAGGTCTCCTTCTAGCCTAGCCCTATAGTATTGCTACTAGGTCTATAGGGATAGGCTTATCTTTATAAGCGCTTATTAGACCTGCTACTCTAGTATATTACTAGCGCGTAATTAGTTTCTATCTTTAATTGCTTAGATCTAGTTACTAACCTAGTTTATAGTAAAGTCCTTAGTTATAATATAGTAATTTATATATAGGGGGCTTTTTATATTCTCTCTACGAGTATCTTATTACTAAGCGATTAGTAAGTTCCTATAGTAGGGTAGTAGTTTATTCCTTATGCTATTACTATTATAGATATATCTACTCTATAAGGCTCTCCTATTACTTCTATAGTAACCCTATAGCCTAGGTAAGGATGCTAGAGATATTAGCTTCTCAGGGTATCCTAGGCGGGGTGCCCTATTAGCTACTACTCGCTATCTATTTACCCCTCGAGGGGTAGTCTGCCTAGTCTAGTGCTGCCTAGGACCTAGCCTAACCCCTCGGGGTTATTCCCCTTACTATATTACTACTAGGGTTATCTATTCCCCTAGCGTAATATCTATACTATATTCCCTATATCTTAGGGCTTAGTAAATAATTAATATCTTATTAGCTAAAACCCTATTAGTTATGTTTTATATACTTAGCCTAGAGTTTATTATAGTTAAACTCTATTACTAAATTATTAATATATTATTACTAGTTTGCTTTAGATATTCTAACTAGTACTAGTTTCTTAAATCGAAGTAGAAGTAATAGAATTATAAAGAGGATAGCTAAAAGCCTAAACTAGGAAAGGCTAGAATATTAAAATATAGATATTTATTATTATATTAGACTATTACTTAACCTTCTAAGTCTGTAGCTTATAGAATATTCTCTATGGTGTATTTATTAACCCCTGACTCGCCGACGTTTTGCTGATAGCGTGGCTCTGCATCCTGCACCCGCCATTGTTCCTTATATAGCTCTAATAATATAGAGAGGCTCTATATTCCTTATACTATCATACCTAATATCCTCTAACTTATATATAATAATAAGTATTACTTTAATATTAACTATATACTTTATAAGTTAATAAGGATATAATTCTATAATAAAGTAAAAGCCCATTATATATATATCTACTACTACCCTAGTTATTAGGAGAATAGGGTTAATTAAAAACCCCCCTAAGTACTCTATAGCTTATCCCTATAATACCCTATCCCTATTATATAGTAACTATTAACTTTATTATAGATCTACCTCTTATCCCTTCTATAGGTACCTTCTAGGCTATATTAAGCTGGAATACTCTTAAATACCTTATAACTTAGATATATCAGTTCTCTAAGAAGAAGCTACTAATCCCTAGCGATAAGTAGTATATTATAAAGAACTACGGGCTTATATTTATTCGTTTCTAGCTTATATATAACTAGGGTATCTCTATATATATTATTAGTAATTATAACCTAAAGTTTATCTCTAGGGTATAGAAGGCTATTTTCTCTATACTAAAGGTTAATCTCCTCCTTTTTATTATATACTACCTCTAAACTAATAAATAGAGCGAGCAAACTAACTAGAATATTAAAATCACCCTCTAGTAATATATATAAGTAGACCTAGATACCCCTTAAGTTAAGATTATTCCCTCTCTCTAGTATAACCTTAATAATACCCTATTAATACCTATTAGCTAGTCTCTAAGTAAGGTTATACTACGCTTCTATCCTAGAGCTTATTTTAATATAATAACTAATAAGTCTACCCCTATTAAAGCTATTAATATACTTAGGTATACTTATTAAGAGGGGGTAGCTAGCCTTATTAATATTATAAATAAGATTCGCTAGTAGTATTATAACTATTACTAGATAGATATTAAATTTAATATTAGCGATCTAGTCTAAATTCGCTTTAATAAGGGCTACTATTTCCCTAGTTGCTTAAAGTATAAGTAGTTAGCGACCTAGGCTGGACCCTTTTATATCCTTACTAAAGTAAACCTAGCTACTTACTAGCTTAATCTCCCTATAATATAGAGGATCTACTCTATTCTTAATATAGTATAGCTCTATTACCTAACTAAGGGGCTAGATCTATTTTATTAGATATTGATATTTGTATAACTTATTATTATTAATAGTTATAATAAGTATAAGGTAGATCGCTTTATTAACTAATAGATTACTTAGTATAGGTATAATCTAACTATCTACTACCTCGTTAAGTAGAAAGGTTACTCTATAGCTAAAAATACCTAGGAGCTATATAAAAGCCTACTTATTTATACTAGTAATATAATTAAAACCTTTAAAGAGGCTTTATTTCTCTATACTAATAAAAGGTAGAGATACTAATACTATACCTAGCTTATTATAGGGCCCCTTTAAATATTATAATTACCTTCTTTAAAGCTATATATAATTTTATTATTTATTATTACTTTAGAATAGTTCTCTTTTATAAGAATAAGAGAGTATTATGCTAGTCTTTATTAGTTATTAAGGTATTACTTTCTAATAATAAGATTATTCTCTATAATAATATACTCATAAACCGCGCTATAAGCGCGTATTATCATATTAGCTTTTACTTTACTTTTAGCTTGCTTTTTAGTTTACGTTTTATTTTAAGCCTAGTACCTTCTACTTACTTAAATATATATTAACTCTTATTTTTTAATATACTTAACTTACTTATAACCCCTAAACTTTATATTATACTTATAACTTTATATATAATATTAATGCTTTATTTTTTTAGCTTTTTTATTCTTCTCCTTTTACTTATTTGTCTTTACTACTCCCTTATTCTTTTTCTTATTACTGTAATATTTAATTAATACCCCTTCAATACCCCTATTAATACTAGTAACGCTCCCTAGCTTAGTATTATTATTCCCTATTTCTAGAGTAATATTCCCCTCTTAGAAGATAACTCTTTTACTTTTAATAACTTAGTCTCTAGTTGCTAAATAGATATTAATAGCGCTATAAATACTAGTTACTACCTTATAAACCCTCTTACTAACCCTATAAATACTCCTACTAGCCCTATTCTTATTAGCTCTATTAGCTAGAACCCCTAGTAGCTTAATACTATTAACTCTAAGAGAGAGAGTATTCTCTGGATTACTAATAATAATAAGGACAATAATAAAGAGGTTAATATTAATAATAATAATATTGTAGCTACTAATACCTAGGTAAATATTCCTAAGCGCTACTCTAAGGGCCTTTTTACCTACTAAGCTACTAAGCTTATTACTTATAACCTCTTTAACTACTTTCTTAATTCTACTCTCTAGGCTAAGGTTAATACCTACCTTACTAAGCTTTTTAATAGCTACTCTATTATTACTAATATTTCTTCTAACCCTATAGTTTATTATATCTAGAGCGCTTATAAATATATTATAATAATAATGTAGAATAATAATATTTTTACTTACTTTCTCCCCTCTTATATAGCTATCCTTGCTATTTTTATTTCTTATTACCCTAGTACTTTTAATACTAAGATTACTAGCGCTCTTATTTTTCTTAACTATATGGACCTTATATCTCTTATTATTATTATTAGCTTCTAGAGCGTTTATATTTTTAATAACGCTATATATACTATTAGTACTAAAGCTTATTATAATATTATTACTATTACTAAGATTATTATTATTACTAATAAGTATATTAATAAGCTAATTACTAGCTTATATAACTAGTTTAATCCTTATATCTCCGCTCTTAAAACTAAGGTTAAAGCTCTTAGCGCTATAGAATAAAACAATATTACTAATTACCTCGCTAATATTAAGAATAATATAGTTACTAAGTAGATCCTAGGTAATAAGATTACCTAGATTATTATAAAATTTAGCTATAATATAGCGGCCTTTTATACTAAGGTTACTTACTTTTATACCTTTATTAGTAATTATAGCTCCGCTCCTATTTCCCTTATTATAAACTATATTACTCCCCAGAAAACTATATCTAATAAGAAGTATAAGTTAAATAATATTAGTAATATCTTTAAATAAAAAGCCTATAATATAGGGAATACTTATAGGGAATGAGAATTATTCGCTACTAGGATAAGAGCTTTTCCTATTGAGGAGTAGATATTACTATATAATAATATATAATTACTATTATATAATATCTATTACTTATAAATAGTACTATTAAAATAAAATATAAGAGATTAAGACTTTTATATTAAAATAACTTATACTTATATTTATTACTATTTACTACCTTATCATTTATATTTATTACTATTTTGCTAAACCTCTTATTACCCTCTTAGTATAGCTATAGGTATACTAAGGAGATATTTATAGGTATATAGCTAAGTGTAAGTTATAAAGGAAGTCCCCTATTATAAGGCTATAATAAGTAAGTATATATAGCTAGTAATAGAGAGAGAGGGGATAGTATTATAAGCTATACCTAGTTTTATAAGGTGCGTATAGTATATATTATTCTAAGCACTTAGATATAACTAAGTAATAAGTAGTTAGCTTATTATTATGTACCTTTTATAGCTTAGCTTAATTAATAGCGCCTCTACGCGCGCGCCTGTATATATATATATACTAAAGGCTAAGATACTATTAGCTATAGCACTACGCCTAAAGTTGGGCCCGCTCCTTCATAAGTAGGTATCACGTGCGGGCCCTTCAGGCTTAAGGGTATAGCTACCCTTTAGACGTTTTCCCCTGCGCTATGCGCGCAAAAGGTATAGGATATTTAGAACGAAGGCTCTGAATATAGCTACACTTAAGTACGCACGCCTAGCGCCGTGACATAGGTCTTAGGAAGCCCCCTTAAGGTAGTAAACCTAGGTAGAAGAAGCCTAGGTAGGCTTAACCTAGGCATAGCCTATAATAATAATCAAGTTATTACTTAACTTATACCTACTCTATAGATTATATAGGATAACTATTAATATAAGGAATACCCTATAGATATTTAATAGTAAAGTATAATAAATAGGAACTTAGGATAAGAAAGTATAGAGTTAGAATTATAAATATAAATAAAAAGGAATAGATTTATTATAAGATTAATATAAGATCGTTTATTTAGTTTTATTTATATAGTTCTTTTATTTATTTATAATAAGGTTATTACTTTTTTGAACTAGGGGTTATTATATTAAGTTCCGAATTATACCGCAGCCCCTTCGCAAAAAGACTATAATAAATTCACCTAGTTTATAGGTATAATTCGGGAAATACTATACAGATATTTTAACCTATACCCTCTACTAGTTAAGGAAAATAATATCGGAACCCTATATATTCCTACTACTTATAAGTAAACCCTCTAAATATTATGATATAAAGTTAGACGCGCGCTATACTAGGGCTGATTATATTAGAGCTAAACGGGCTACTAAGGCTCTTATAGCCTAAAAACGCCCTCGCTAAACCTTCTAGCAAGGTATTATAAAAGCTACTATATATGATAACTCCTTAACCTAAAAGGTTAACCTTCTATTAAGGTATTATAAATACTACTGTATAAGAGATAACTCCTTAACTAAAGAGGTCTTTCCTAAGAGGTTCTTATAGCTAGAAGTATAAGAAGCTCTACTATAAGTAGGGCTTTATACCTCTCCCTCTTCCTTATCCCTATAACTTATAATAAATCCTTAAAGATACTAGTACTAAACCTTTTATATAGAAATATAGAGCTTGCGCGAGGTATACCCTTTAATATTAATAATATAAAAGAGCTCGCTAGAGAGTTTAGTATTAACATAATTAATAAAACCTACTCCTTTATTAATTACTCTTTTATATATAGAGAGTATATTATTAATATAGCCCTTATAAGAGCTCTCCTTAATACCCTAGGGGACCTTATAAAGCGTAATAATATTATAGTTAAGTAAGCTAACTTCGTAGTAAAAGCTAAGCGGGTTATTATATACCCTATAGAGTAGCCCTTCTTTAAGCAGGTCCTCTATATTATTAAGGTAGAGGTAGCCTAGGCCCCTTAGGGGTTAGTAAGTACGGCTTGTGCTAACTAATGGAGAGAGTGTTACTAATAATAGCATAGCTACGAAGGCGTTAGCTAACCCGATTAAATAAGAGGACTATAAAGATAGTAATAACTAGCGGACGAAGTAGTAATAGAGGTGGTATTTAATAGTAGCGCGGGTAGTACTCGAGAGGATAAGTTAATAGTTTCGTAGTTTAAATAATTAAAAGCCACGTTATTATTAATATAAAGTTAAAGATCGTAAGGCTATAGGCACGTATAAGTGCGGCTATAGTTAGTAAAGGATCACGTGACCGAAGGCTGTGTATTATTAGGAGGCGCGGAGTTAGAAGGTCTGTTGCACTTAAGCAGGTAAAATCACTATGCAGTGGCCAGAGGCCAGGGGTTATTATATAATATAGGGTAGGTTACTTACTAGGGTAGACCTTCTCCCTTAGCAACCCCTACCTATATAATTAGTCTTCTAGTTATATTATACCTAGCTTTATAGAGAGACATTTATTTACTTACTTTAGGTAGTTCTATTATTACTTATTATTTTATTACAGAGCCTAGCTCTTTATAGAAACCGTGTTATAAACAGGCGTGAGTTAAACATTAACAACTTTTCACGAGAACCGCATCAAGGATCTTAAGCTTGATTAGCCGTCCCAGTGAATGCAAAAGGGAGGTTCTCCTCTCATCTCGAACAAAATCAACTTTTACGCAAATTTATGGGCGTGTGCTCAAGTCTTTTCACTACCACAGCGAAAGTTGCATTTGTCAGTCGCATCAAGTTGATGGAAAGAAGCTGTGACTTCTGGGAACAACAGCAGAGAATCCAGAATTTTGAGCAAAGAGTCGGGGAGAGTAGGAAAACCATCTTTGGGGAGTTCCACAAGACTAAGGTCGAGACGATGTTACAAGCAGCGGAAGAAAGATTTTGTAATATGATAGAATGGCGCCTGATGACTAAAGAGATGACAGGCAGCTGAGTTTATACCAACTCGCTGCCTTCATCTGTGGTTTGGAGCCGGAATCAGCACGACTTACCACTACCTGTCCATAGAACTGTGGGCATTTATCTTGTTAAGAATTATGGAGTGCCGAAAGGTCCAGAGCAGTGGCCGTAGATATGTGTCGTCAAATGAACATACAAAGCTACTTCGTGGCCGTTTTGTCCCAAAATGACGGGACATTTTTTCGTCCCGGAGGCTTCGCCAAGTTTGATAGGAGTCACTGCATACCTTACGATGAAACCTTTCAGTAAACAGTCTTTTCTGAGAGAGTCAGGGTGGCTTGTTACCAGGATATTCAGGTTCTTCTCCCTTCGTAGATGCAGTTGTTCGATGGGCTTTAGCTGCACATCATAGCCAGGCTTGATTGAGGGATCTTGCCTCAGTTGAAAGGACCTCCGTATTTCATTACACCTATAACGCACACTGGGATCATGCCCTAATCTTATCACATTCCTCACGAACCTAATGCTGGCTCGTGATAGCGCCATCTCATCCAGGCGAGGATGGGCAGTAATTTGAAGCTCGTCAGCATGGTCCAAGTCAAAATCCTCTCGAACGTCTCTCAGAGACATTATGATCCTGGCGTCACGTTCCGCTTCATTAGTTCGTGTCGATGTTCCTGTCTTAATGGCGCCCTGGGTCCGTCATGTGAACATTCATGCCAGCACTACACGAACAATTATCAGTTATATCAAAGTGGTTGTTAAAACCAAATGACGAGAGTGCAGAAGACGCGTACACTCATCAGGCGAGTTGTGGGACTATAAGGGGGAGGGAGCAAAAGAATGGACAGCAGCGCGGTTCGAACCTATAACCTTTGGGAACTAGAAAAAAACGGTTCAAGTAGAACCCACTATACTCTTCGGCGCATGTGTGCCCGAAGGCAAGAAATGGGATTTCTATTTTAACTATAGACCTTTTGGTTCTTCCCGCACTGTTACTGTCACGGAAGGTAGTGCCTAGGTAGGCAGCAGGCTTGCTATGCTATGCGCCCCATTCACTGAAAATGGCCCCTCACCACCTACGCTTGACAAAACGCGACCTGATGAGAATTTCCAGCAGCCTCTGTGTTTGCAATCTAGCCTAGGACCTTGAGCCCTCCCGCGGGTCGTGATCCCCCGCCTCTCGGCCGTCTAATGTTTCTGTCAACTCGGCTATGGCAATCGCCTGAGCATCTGGTGGAAAGTCCCAGTTCTTCAACTCTCCATCCCGACCAAACTGTCAGATATCTGACATCTGATCTGAGGATTCCAGTTCTAAGGGCAGGCCATCTGCGAACATAGAAAGCTTTAATTTAATTGCTAGAGACGCGAGTTGAGAAGTCATAGTTGCATATATTCAAGTCTTCATCTGAATATTGTCAAAGGTTTTCACCTCATTGGCTGAGACCTCTCCAACCAGCTGCAACCTGAGCAAATCCTGGAACCGAGGCATGGGAGGCAAAGGCGACCCCAGCGCAGAAAAAGGGGTATTGTCGATCACCCCCCTCCCCCCCCAATTAGGTGGGGTCTAGAAGCAAAGAATTGCCCCAACTTCGCGGAAGGTGCATGTGTAAATGGCCCATGGAACGGCAGGCAGGTCGCGCAGTGCCTATAGGGTACCTAGTGGGCAGCTTGTCTGAGCTTAGCTTAGCACCGCTTTTCGTGCTTGCGTCACAAAAATAACCGTCCCGTCAATTGGACACATGGGACGGAAATGCGATCTACGGACACGAGACCTCAATCCCCCAATATCTCACAAAGTTGCGGTGCTCACCAACTTCCCTTTTCTCGTACACAAACCACAATCTTCCGAGAGATCTGATAGTCTTGTCTCAGGGCGATGGCAATCATTTAGACACCATCAGACCGGCGTCAATTCGTTTCATTCCTTCAGCCAAATTCGCGCAGCAAGCTCCGAGGAGCTGTCAATCCGCCCGCCATGGGTGGCCCCCTCAAATTCCTGAAGAGCATATACGACCTCGACAACCTGGACACGCGCTTCACGAACTCTTCCTCGGTTCCCTACAAGACCGTCATCGAGGCAAGAACCGATCCTGCGCAAGGCAAAGAGTCCTCGAGCAAAGCCCACAGCCG
The DNA here is from genome assembly GCA_026260285.1 of Colletotrichum sansevieriae. NCBI lineage: Eukaryota > Fungi > Ascomycota > Sordariomycetes > Glomerellales > Glomerellaceae > Colletotrichum > Colletotrichum sansevieriae. The sequence goes on along the minus strand of JAOQIF010000692.1, from coordinate 35,227 downwards.
CGCACAGCCGTCAAAATGGAACACCAAGGAGTACTGGTTCTACGTAATCTACGTCTCCTTTGTGGTGCCCTACATGTTTTGGGTTGCTTATGATGTATCAAGGCGTGAGTAGCTGCTCGACTGCGATCACCTCGTACCCAGTACTGACATTCATTTCCCGACAGCATCCGATTACCGTTACCACAACTACAAGCACTTTCTCTCCGACGGCTGGATCCCAGGTCGCAAGATCGTAAGAAGCATCCTCTCTCCACCCTCTCCCCGACTAACACGGAATGTCACAGGATGTCTCCGACTCCCAGTACCACACCTTCCGCCAGAACCTCCCCTATATGGCTCTCCTCCTGATCTTCCACCCCCTCCTACGCAAGCTCTGGAACACAATCTTTCCGGCCCCCTCCGACCTCCACAAGAAGTCCGCGACAGAACAGGGCGACGCCCGCCTCGAGCAAAGAGCCTCTTTCGATTACCGCTTCGCCCTCGTCTTCCTCGTCGCCCTACACGGTTTCTCCGCCTTCAAGGTCCTCGCCATCCTCCGCATAAACTACCTCCTCGCAACCCGCCTGCCGCGCCGCTACATCCCAGCCGCCACTTGGATCTTCAACATCTGCATGCTCTTCGCCAATGAGCTGGCTCAGGGCTACAAATTCGCTGCGATTGCAAGACACATCACTCCGCCCCCGGCTCATAGGGACCTTCTGACCGAAGACCCCTTCCTCGTGCAATGGGGCGCCTGGCTGGATTCCTACGGCGGCTTGATGTCCCGCTGGGAGATCCTGTTCAACATTACCGTTCTGCGCCTCATCAGCTTCAACTTGGATTATTACTTCAGTCTCGACCAACGCGGTGCAAGTGCCCTGGAGGTAAGATCTGGGTTCTCGTCCCCCCTCCACATATCCCTCCAGCGCTGACGTCCTTAAGAAGAAGCAACTCGACCCCGCCAATCTCTCCGAACGAGACCGCCTGGCCATCTCCGCCGCCCCTGAGGACTACTCCTTCCGTAATTATCTCGCCTACGCAATCTATGCACCTCTCTACCTAGTCGGGCCCATCATGACCTTCAACGACTTCATCTCTCAGCTCCGACATCCCCCGGCGTCCATCGAGTCTGGCCGTACCATCCGTTACGCCATCCGCTTTGTCCTCGTCTTGTTTGCAATGGAGCTGGTGCTCCACTACGACTACGTCTGCGCCATCTCGAAAGCCGGGCCCAACTGGTCCACCTATACCCCAGCCCAGCTGTCACTGCTGTCGTATTTCAACCTGCACATCATCTGGCTCAAGCTGCTCCTCCCATGGCGTCTGTTCCGTCTCTGGGCTCTTCTAGACGGCGTTGACCCGCCCGAAAACATGCTCCGCTGCGTCTCCAACAACTGGTCTCCAAAGTCCTTTTGGAAGGCCTGGCACAGGTCCTACAACCGCTGGCTGATCCGGTACATCTACATTCCCCTCGGCGGCGCGAACTTTCGCTCCTGGACGACAACCGTTCGATCGATTGCGACGTACCTTCTTGTGTTCACTTTCGTAGCACTGTGGCACGACATCCGCCTGCGTCTGCTCGTCTGGGGCTGGCTAATTGTCCTCTTTCTCCTGCCCGAGGTGCTCGCGCAAATGCTCTTCCCGGCCAGGAAGTGGGAGCACAAGCCGGACCAGTACCGCTGGCTGTGCGGTCTCGGAGCTGTTGCGAACGTCCTCATGATGATGATTGCTAACCTCGTTGGGTTTGCTGTCGGATTGGATGGTTTGCAGAGCATTCTTCATGGCATCTTGCATGATTGGTCAGGTAAGTGACTACAAATTCGTCGCACGCTAGCTTGGTGCATTCTGACCAAAGGCAATTTAGGTGTCTTCTTCTTCGTATCAGCATGCACTGCGTTGTATATAGGCGTGCAGATCATGTTTGAAATACGCGAATCCGAGTTGAGGAGAGGCATCTCTCTGAAGTGCTGATAGAGCCTACGTTGTGTACATGTTTCAAATATTATTTGTATTACCATACTAGACATTTATGCTGCTGTGATATGCTTCTACGTCTGGTCCTTTATGCCGTTATATGATTCATGATAAGGGGACACCAACGTCGTCCCTAGGGGTATATAATGACCGATGCTACCGCTTCGAGTCTCGCATCCCCGAGACTCCAACCTCGAGTTTTAATGAACGCACCCAGGCGCGCAGGTCTTATACATGGCGCAGGCAAATGGGCAACAAAAATGGACAAACAGAACCGCCAACGGCTAATGCTTGCTGTTGATGGTACCAAGCTCCGTGTCGTAGTTGTGGAATCTCTGCTGCGCAAACTTGCCGTCCATGCCCAGTTTCCGCTCCGTCACCCACTCTCTCAGCCAGATAAGGCCCTTGACGATGAGATAAAAGACGACACAACCCACGGCAATGCCGACGATGTAAGCAGCTACCTTGCCGCTGCCAGTCTTCTGGATATCGAGGAACGCATACGGGTAGAAGCCCTTCGTGGCGTGCGTCACGTAGGCGAGCGCCAGGTACAGCGCGAGCACGATGATCAACCACAGCATGTGCACCCACTCGAGCTGGGCGGCGCTGGTGCGCGGGATGATGATCTCGAAGAGGGCGAAGCCCGTGTTCATGGCATGCTGGGAAATGTTGCTCCAAGCATCGAACTGATCCGGGTACCAGGGCCCCGTGTAGATGACGGCCCAGTATACTATCGTGACGATGAAGGGGTAGGTCGTGATGGTGGTGTAGTAGAAGGCGTGGAGGGCCTGCAGAGGACGCGGGAAGCGGTCGAGGAGTGGGGAGCCAGAGTGCGCGTAGGTGAAGGTATGGATGGCGGAGATGAGGAAGTAGAAGGCCAGACCCCAGTAGGTGAGGACGGTGAAGAAGGAGAAGCTAGCGCGGACCTCCTCGCAACCGCCGTAGTCTTCGCGCGAACATGTCCAGCCGATGACGAAGAGGCGGACGACGAAGATGTATAGACTCTATGTGTGGAGAACATCAAATCATTAGTCTCTGATTGGATTGGGGCGGGTCTGGTTGAGGAGCGAGAGGCGACAAAATCGACGGGCGAACGTCGAGGGGATGGGAATAGGGGCAAGGCGACTACTCACGATCAGCGCGCGACAAGCGGCCAACACGTATGGCGATAGAAGCCACGAGGTCTCGAAGCGGTAGGAAGGATCCCAGAGATCCTTTCCGAAGCGGAAGGCAGCGAACATGGTGATTCTGCCTGGGAAAGAATATTTCCGCTGGAAAAGGTGTGGGGGGGAAATCCTTTCCTGCCCTTATTATCGCTTGACGATGTTCGGTTTTTTGGAGTTGAGCCGGGAGTGGGAGGATTCTCAAGACCAGAGAGGTTTTTTTTTTTTTTTTTTTGGAACGTGGGCCTTGGCTTTCGGCGCGGGTCGTTGGGCAGGCAGGGATGTGGCCCGGTTCGCCGAAGAATCGCAATTACGTCGCTGACGGGGGGGAGGGGGTGGGATCCTGGACTTGTCTCCGAGTTCGATGTCGTGTGCTACTCGATCTTTGGTATTGTATTTGTGTCTCTGTGCAGCTGCTATGTATGCTGTCTAAGAAGTCGGGGGTGAGCGCCTGCGAAAATATGCTCGCCTCGGGGAGTACTTCAGCAGCGCCAAACGCGCATTGGCAAGTGTTGTGTTCCTGGACGAGAACAACAAGAATGATAGTAATAACAATAAAAGTGACAGCAACCTCGGCGGTTGTCGCAATCAGGACGCGGCCCCGGCCTGCTTCCCTTTTCGAATATCGGGGCCAGGGACCTGGTGCAGAAAGAGGGTCTCGACCATTGCTGCAGCTAGTCAAGGTAACCTGGGAGGTAACGGAGATGATGTGGGGAGCAAAAAGGTGCAAATGCGCACCGGCTTGGTCAATACTGTGAAGTACGAGGGAATTGACGTCTTATTCAGTGCGGGCCGAAAAGCCTCCAGTATGGTAAGATTTCACGTAACCTTTCATCCACCCAGGGTTCCGTGGCTGACAGCACGACGTCCTGTCGCTTTCAGCGAAAAAGCTCAGCCTTGGCCCTAGTCCGATTTTTAAATGTGCACCTTAGGCCCTGAGTGGCCTACGCTTCGCTCACGCTGGTCACCACTGGTGGTGTCTTTGCATGTGGCATCTTCGGACTGGGCTGCAAGGAGGAACGTCTTGAATCAACAAGCGTTGCTGGTGGTCACTTCCTCAGACGAATCAAACGCCTCTGGCTTAGACGGTTCCAATCCCTCGTAGCTGAGCATCATGGGTTTGGTGGCTTGATCATGGTCTGTACTACTGCCGTAACGCACCAATGCTGAGTTCTTGAATTTTTGCACTCGGAAAGTGTGCAAGTTGCGGGGTTGAGGCTGATGCAGCAAGTATGGTAGTAAAAGACGACGCTCATCTTGGTTAGGCCGATTGCAGATCGATCCCCCCCGGATGAACTACCTGTCGATCAGAAAAGCACTGGTCGTCGTGGTTGATGAGAGCAGGGTGACCGAACTCACAAGGTACCACCTGCGTGACGAGTCCGAGACCGGGACAGGCCTTGCACCTGTGTGCGAGCCAGCCGCGCTTGTACTGCTGAATCGTGGTGCTCGTCGTCTCCGCGCTTATGTTGAGACGGAGAAGCGCCTTACGACTATCGCCGCTGCTCTCGGATCCTGCGCACGGCGGGTTTCTGCGAGGTTGATTGTGGGTCTAGGGGAACTGTTCGAGAAGACGAACAACTGCCTGCTCAGGGGCCACATGGTGGTCATCGTGCAATTAATTACCTCCTTGGCGACGGTAACGCGGAACCACCATCGGTCCAGGACTCTTGAAAACCGGGAGAGACGCTTGCAGGATCCATAACCTCACGGCTAGTTACATGGGCCACCTGCAACGGGCCATGCAAGCTGTGGCTGGCCGTTGGGATCTCATGCCCGTCATTCTGTCTGGCTGATTCCGTTGAGAGAAGCCCCGTCGATGGTTCTCGGGTAACTGGTGATATCGTATGCCAGATCTCCAGAGGTAGCTAAGAACCAATATTTTGGTAGCCGAATATCAGCAATTTCCATTTCGGGCCGCGGAGGCCACCGTATGGGCTGCGGCAATCTGACTCGCCCAGGTCACTGGGTCAGCAGAACTTAATGACAGGGCCGTTTTGGGCCATTTATTGATTTCGAGAGGCTCATGCGTGTTGGTAGGCTCTGAGGCACAGAAATGAGCATATGTCAGATGGGTGCATCGGACACTGTGTGTCAAGTAAAGAAGCGCCTCGGTAGCTTGACCAGGCGCGATGCTGCTATTCAGACGCGGTTACTGGCGTCAACAATTCATCTTGTTGTGGTTGGCACTGAAGTGGTTGCCCGCACAGACTTGGTTGCAAAGTCAATGGCGTTCGAACGAACTTCATGAGGCTCAGGTGTTCATCTCATGTTGCTTGTTTGTCGTCTCTCCTAATCTCCCCTGTTCCAGCCACATCAAGGATGCTGTACCCAAATTTCGAAAAGCGGTCAACGGCTGGGGAAACTTGAGCCAAGGGCCCAAAGCGGTAGTTGGTAGTAACGGGGGCAAATAGCCAATTTGATCAATCCAGAGGGCACACAGGGGCTGTTCAAGGGGACCTAGGTGCGCTCCGTAGACGGGAGTCGAGGCCGATCGATCGGGCCAGCGAGCCTATGTCCGCAGATGGAAATGAAGCCGGAGACGTGAGCCATGGATGCAACCTCGTCTAGGGCAACCACCAAGAGACGGTGAGCGTTATCATCGTTGGGCGACGCAGTCGGCCTCAGGAGTAGCTTCGCGGCTTCCGACCTCCACAGGCTGTGCGGATGGAAACAGGCATTGACAGCAGCTGTCACTCCGATGACAGTGCACAATTCGGGAGCCATATTTGCTGTTAATAGCCACCACCTCCTGTGGGCGGGGGGGAAGAAAAAGAAGTCGCTGTGGCACAAGCCGCTCGCTGACTCGTGCCGTTGTTGGTGGGCTATAGCAGGCGACGGGCGAATTAACCACCAGTTGCGAACAAGATTTGGAGGGGCAGACTCCAGAGGGGCAGTATTGCTGATCGCGCCAAGGTCGCTGTAGTGTCTGTGTAACAGGCTGGCAGGGTGGCAGGGCCGTTGTTCACATTCATGAACCCCCAAAGATGAGCTCGAGTCGTAATCTGCGCTTGACTTGGCTCTTACATCGGCACGGAAGCCCGAGTCGGAACCTGTCGGCCACTTTTGTCTGTATGAGAGGTACTGGTCCACGCCAATCAAGATTGAAGGCGGCCAAAGGAGCAAACAACAAACAAACGCCTGTGTTTTGTGGACCCTGCCGCTGCCACGGAAGGTGCAGGTTTGGTACCGTGTACATTTGGATGAAGGTTGCAGGTCAAGGTACCATTCTCATCTCATGTGGTCAGCCAATGGAGCGCCCAATGGAGCGCCCAATGGAACGTATAATGGCCATTCCATTAAAGAGGCTTTCGTAAGTTATTACAGCACAGTGCGCCCCTCTTTTCCTCTTCGGCAAACTGCTCTAGTTGTCGAATAAAGTTCATCAATGAAATAGGCTGCGTCTTCGCAGATGTATGCCGAAGGTGACGACTAATAACTCCGACCCAAGTAACCATGCTTTTGGGTGATGCCGGCAGATGGGAGGAAGACCGTCTAAGGCTGGGTGTCATGAGCAGGGGTTCTGACCCGATTGAGACTAGTTCCTGCACAAAACGAATTGTACGACGGACCTAAACGCAAGGTACCTTATCTCTGGTCTGGTGAGGGTGCAGATTGTGGATGCAAATGCGAGGTTGCTGAGGTGTCTGGGTTGTTGTTGTGGCCATCATGCGCCAACTGTCGCGCCGGCGCGTTGTGCTCTGGGTGGATGGGTGGAAGGGTGGAAGGGTGGCTGACGACCGCCTGAACCAATTCACTTGGGGGGCATGCAAGAAGCTGCAGCTTGCGATTCCTGCATTCATGGCGGGCAATTCGTGTTTCCTGGCATAGATAGTAAACGTGAATGCAACGCTGTAGTTGCTGTCAATCAAGTAGACGTTGCCCTTCTCGTAGAAGCTATGCCACTGTGACGATTATCTCTTCCCGAGAGCGTGAACGCGTATATCGTCAAAGTACGCCTGCCAGCCTCAGGTAGGCGGGACTACAATGCAGTGTTGTCGGTTTTAGAGTTGTGTGTGCACATATGGGAGTGGTATCCGTGCTTGCACATGCTGGGTAATACTTCGACGGGCATCCCATGGGCGTCTATCGGGGCCGGTTTTCCTGTCCTTAGCGCGGCTGCAGCTGCAGACGGTCGAGAGGTGTGTCAGTATGTCGGTGCGCTGCTGCGCAATTCGTCAAAACAGGCGGGATGGATGTAGGGGGTAAGGAAAGTGGGTGAACATTTTTGGGCGCGGGAGAGTGACAATTGAGGCATCTGTCATCTGTGGGCACCAACGAGTGTTCAGAACTTCAGACTCAGACTCAGACTCAGACTCAGACTCCGTGCCATTTGAAAAGTCCGTCAGCCGTAGATCGCCAGCAACAAGAGCACCCTCAGTCAGGCCGGTGTGAGGCGTGTTTGCTGCTGTAGTAGTACCTTACATACTTCAGTTGGTGCGAAATCCATCCGATGGCCGATGTCCGATGTCGAGCTTGCTAAGGTTCAGTACCTGTGGCACAGTCACGGCGTGCCTACCACAGTACTGCGAACCTAAGGTAAAGCTGAAGGTTTGTTGGTGGCGGAGGACCGCTTTTCGCCGGAGAGGAATGGAAGGAGACTCATGCGGAGGTGCTCGTTGAACGTCGAGTGTTCGCAATAGGAATCGGGGGTCCCCTGAGGATGAGCGGGCAGCGCAGAGACGATAGAGAGGGGCGTGGCATGCTGGGGTGGTTTCTTAGTCGAGGGGTCCCTGCAACAGAGTGAGCCTCGGGTGGTTCTGGGCCCTTTCCTTTTTGCCATGTCTTTCCTCGTTTTGATCAGGGCCCTGTTCGAGGAAAGAAAGGACGCTAAGGTCGAAAAGAGGACGGGCGACAGGGGTTGAGAGAGCCATTCAAGGGGGGTCCACATCGGGCGGATGCTGCTGGGTCCTTCCTTCCTTCCTGCTGTTCAGTGTTTTTTGGGGAGCCATGTGCCGCTAGGAGAAGGGGTATCAAAGATGGAGAGGGGCGAATTCGATGGTCTGATATTAATCGAATTAGTCGACGCGATATTGATGAAGTTGGGCAGTAAAGAATATTCGGAAGGAGGTAAACGACCTTTACCTCAGTTACTTAGGGACTAATTAAACCCTCAGATACCTTACTGTACGAGAAAGACCCAGCAAGGATAGTAGAAAAAGAGAGAGTTGGAGACGGGAGAGAGACAGATATAGAAAGAAAAGTCAAATACCTAGGCGCAGAAAGCAAGGAGTTCTCTGCGCAGCGACGCAACTGGATAAGTCCACTTTGGTGCCCCCACAGTCCCAGCGGTGGTCACAGGTGTAACTGCAATCCGACAGTTAGGTAGGCACCATCGGCCGCCGCATGCCTTACATGCTTTAGCACGGATACGCAGTGTGCAGAACGGGTACAGAGTGCCATGAACATGAACATGAACATGAACAGGAACCTCGAGTTTTGCTTTCCCTTTTTTTTTCCCGATTGAGGCCCAGGTGCAAGACAGACGACAAGCGGAAGGCAACAGGTGGCAAACAACACACAGCAGGAGCCACCACGCCCGAGTGGGACAGACAGCCAGCCAGCCAGCCAGCCAGCTGTACAGCAGCTCAAACTTCGTGTGTATATAATGTACCTCAATATGAAGTAAAAAAAGGTAAAAACTAGAATGCTAAGCAGTAGAGTAAATATACCTACTTAGGAGTTCTAAGTATTAGTATATAACTTCTAGCCTATGATATTTAATATTAAGTACTATTAGTTTAAAATCTAAAGTATATACTTTTTATAAAATACTGAGGAAGAATAATATTTTTAATATAAAGTAATTTATTTAAAAGTTTAAAATCTCTCTCTAAATAACTTTCTCTCTAATAGGCTACCTAAGAAGACTCCTATACTATACTCTTTAAAAGTTTATTAATATATAACTTTACCTCTACTAGTATTTAAGGGTTAGCTAGAGTAAAATATAAATAATTTCTAATCGTAATAGCTTAATTAGGTAAATCCTATGGTAGTAGAAATACCTAGCTATTATAAATATCTAGGGCCTGTATTGTAAGTATTATATTTAAATTTATTAATAATTTAATATAAGGTAATATATTAATATTAATATATAGAACTCTTAAATAGAGATACTTTATTATATACTTCATAAAAAGCTTTATAACATTAATGAACAAAATAAATACGCACTAGTGAATAGTCCATATCCGGGTATAAATACTTGCACGCTTCTACCTATGTACTCGAGGTGCCTACCGCACTTGACTGCCTTACCTAATGCACCTATGGACCTCGAAGGTCCAGTTGCAAGGCACCTTAGTGTCGCACTCGTGCGCTTCTCCTCACCCTGTCCTGCACCTTGCGCCGCACACGCTCCCGGCATTCAGGCCAGGGCATTCTTTCATTCAATTCAGTGGAGGACCATCTGGCCAGGACATGGAACATCCCATCCACCTCCAGTCCCCTCCGTCCTTCCTTCACTCTTCAGCCAACCCGGACATTAACAAGGCACAAAGTGACAAGGTCTGACCTCCAGGTGACAGACAACCTACGCGACCTTCTGTCCTTTTTTCCCTCCTGTTGTCGTTGATGTTCTGTTGCTTTTTCCTCAAACTCACGGTACCTTAGCTACCTACCTTAGTATTCTTCCTTCTTTCTCTCCCGTCTTTCAAAGCCCTCTTCGAACTTCGCCTTACCTCAACCTTCTTCCTTCACGCTCCCTCTCCCCTTCGTCTGGAATGCTCTATCCTTCCCTCCTCGCCAATACCTCCGCCGGCAGACCTTCCGTCCCCGGTCTCCGTCGTCATCAGTTGGCCTAGCCGATTGGACTTTTCGCTCCCCAACCTAACTCTTTATTCGTAATACTAATATTATCCCACCTCACTATAATCTACACCTTACCCTGTCTGGCATTACCTGGATTTGCCCTCCCTTCTTATTCTCCTGTCCTTGTCCTTCTCACCACAACGACGACCCCGGATCTATTCTTATTCGCTCCTCTTGCGGCCCCTCCTCCTCCACCAGGGACTGTTCTGCCTGTCATGTCTATGTGCTTCTGTTGAACACCACCCGAACCTTTTTCAACACGGCTCCCGCACTGCCTACAACTCTCTTTCTCTTCTTCCACCCACCACCAATCGCGACAACCACCTGCCTGTGAGACCGCCAGTCGCTGTGGTGCTGTTTTAAGCGCCTGTGTCGCACAGGGTTCCTTCAACCAACTCACTTACTCGCCTGCCGCTCACTGCACCCACCGATTCGGACCCGGGACCTTCTGTCAAACGGCCGCGGCGGTCGTCATACCCCAGATGATCACTGCAGTCCTCCTGTAGCTACTGAGATAAACCTGCTATGCGCCATGGCTACCTCGACCGGATTTCCACGCATGTCCTTTGGGGCCAGCAAGACTCTCGATCTGAGCCTGGACCTACCTATCGTCCTCCTGTCTCCAACCGACGACCTACCATCCCCTATCGACGAGAGCGACGAAGACGATGCTCTGAAAACACCCACCAAAGGAACTCTTCCACAAATCCCCGAGCGGAGCACACGCCGAACCAACAATGAGTCTCCAACATTGGGAAGCCCCAAAGTCCCTCGCCATCCTATCCCCTCAATGCAGGCTGCCTTTTCCGAGTCATTTCTCGAAGTCGCCGATGGCAACCCCGCCGAAAAGCCAAAGTTAAAGTCCGCCGACGCGAAGGCGCGTCGTGAAGAGCTCATTAGCCAAGAACGGGAGGATGATCTGCCCGACATGCTTTGGCGCTATCGTCCTGGCCAGCAACAGCACGAGCTTCAGAAGCTCATGGCCCAAATCTCGTTTGGTGTCTATTTACTGTTGAATGGCATGGCCAACAGCGCGGCCCAGGTCGTCAGCATTCTCCAGGGACATGTCGACGAAGTGGATGAGTTTCTTGAGGTGGTCATGGAGGACTTCGAACAGGCGTCCAAGGATCTCAAGGAGAGAATAGACTACCTGCGCTTGCCCATGGAGAATCTGGAGGTATTCGAGAAACTTTTGGAAGATCGCAACTTTCGGCTGGAAATCGTCCAAGGAAACGAGAAGATTGAACACATCGTTGCTCGTACAAACGTTCAACTGGAACAGTACGACAAAGACGTGCAACATGGCTTGGCCGCGACGAAGGAGTTCGCCATTTATCTGGCTCAGCAAAACGCCGGTATTTGGCGACAGGACCGTCCAGATGTCGTTGACATTTTTGCCGCCATGAAGGGAAACACAGAAGGCTGGTATAACGCGTTTGTTGAATTGCAAGCTCAGGGCAAGGATTTGAATGCTCTGGTCATCAAGCTAGGCAAAATGGTGGCAGAGATGAGTAGGAAGGCTGGTGAAGTCAGCAGGAGAACCTGGGTGAGTGAACAATCGGCGCTTGAGGTAAGAATTCAGAGTTGACGTGAAGCAGGCAAGCATTCCGCCCTTCACCCTGCCTATACAGGGTCCTCGGATTGACGAAGCCTCGCTCAACTCTCCACCGGCTTCACCTCCTTCGCTGAGGAGTGCAAGACGATCCACTCTGCGGGCAAACAGTGTCAGTGGCTCCGTGTCCACGGAAAGGTCTAGCTCGAATCCGAGCTATTTTGAGATCCCGGTTCAAAGGCCGTCCCCAGCGGCCTCTCCAGATCGACAATCGACGCGTACTGCTCAGACGACGCACACGAGCAAAAGTGCCCACACGGCGAGAAGCACGCATACGAGTAGAAGCAATCACACGATCAGCAGTTCTCGCACGACGGGGAGCTTCCATACGACGAACAGCGGGCGAACGGCTCACAGCGGACAAACATCTCACAGCACACACTCCGTTCAGAGCTCAATTCACAGCACGCACACGACGACGCCGAAGCTGACTTTGGAAACGCCCGATGCTACTTCAGAGGCAGTCGAATCCGATGATGTCGATGACGCGCCGCTCTACCTCTTGCAGCCTCGGACATATACACCACAGCCACCAGAACCGTCAACATCACCAGTAGCCAACGAATCGCCCAGGTATGAGCCACAACGAGAGGCGCCCGTGCCAACGAAAAAGACATCGCTTCGGCAACGCGTCTCCCTGAAGACAACCCCTCCAGAGTCAATCCAGATCCCTCCTCCAGCTACTGACCTTCAGCACTCCCATACTGGGCGAGAATCACCTCGCCAATATCAGGCTCCTGACTCGGCCTACGGCTCAGACGTCGACCAACGACCGCGTTATCATGGCGCTAACGAGTTGTCGCCACAGGTGCAGCCTCCAGTGTTGCCCTCTCCTCGGTCAGAGCATCAGTTCTACCGCCCTGTCCAAGCGAGTCCCCATTCCCCTCTTCAGCAAAGGCCCCTCACAGCCGGGGCTCAGCCCAGATCACCATATGCACAGTCCGGGTACTACCCGTCTCATCAGAGGAATGCGCCTTCTCGCTTGGGAGGAGCAAGTATGCTGAGTACTGTTACCACGATGACTTACGACTCGCAGGCTACTGCCAGCGGCGAGAAGCGATTGAAGAAGAAGCGCAGTGCATTCGGCTGGCTGAAGAAAGCTTTCTCACTTGACGAAGAGGAGCGAATAGCATACGAACAGCGTAGACAGCAGCAAACCCCCAACATGTACTACGACGCGAGGAGCCCCAAGTTCTTGGATGGCAAGAGAGTCACACCACGCTAAGACGTGGCGTTTCGGCCCGTGTTCTCGGCCGGCTTTGTTTTACCAAAACCGTGGACCCGGGATGTCTGCCGTTCTGCAGGTCGAGGCCTGCTTCATCAATCTGTGGCATGCCGATTTCCTTAGCATTTCTCGACCTGTCCTTCTGCGCGTCTTCAACCCTGGCTTTGGGCACGAATGTGCGACATTGATACCCCAGGTATACATCGATGATTTTTGCCTTTAAATTTGTGTGCGTCCGAGACAAAAGCCCAATGGCAACCTTGTCTTCCGCAGATTATCAGCATTTAGCATGTTCTACGCGTCTACATTTTGTCTTTGTTTTTTCTTGGAAAGAGGAACTCGCGACATGGGAGAGGTAACACTAAACACCATCATCCTGCATGGTGTCGGGGCGTTATATAACAAGGTAGCGATTTGTCATTTTGTTTGATGCATCGGCAAGCCCTGTGTGACTACTTTGCCCACTTCGGGCTTGTAATGCACGAGTCTAGGAGAAAAACACAAAGAAACGAAGCCGACGATGTCTGGCAACATATAAATTAAGGGGGTTTTATCTCCACAATAAACTGCCACTGCGCATTGAAGTTTTGCAAGCCTCCAGTGAAAGTTCGTACACCCTTCAATATTCAATGACACAGCCCCCAATCCTGCTCTCTGCAACCGACACCTGTGCACTTGGACCCGGAATTCATGCACACGATGTAACCACCACGTCTATTGTACTTCCAGCTCCTGCTTTATATCAATGGCGCGTTAACTTCGAACTGAGCCAATCGATATCGTTTTGTTGGTTTCTTCGTGAGACTGTTGCAGTCAGCACCCAGATTCCCCCAAGTCCAAGCGATAGGTAGGCCGGAAAGATCAAGATCAAAGTTGATATAGATACATTTCTTCCAGTTCTATGCATTGGATCATGGGTATATGAGGAAGTATACGAGGAAGAGGTCGCATTCATAGCAGCAATCTCTCCGCTTGATCATTCTTTACAATCCACCCATGAACTAAAATCAAGACAAACTAATACGCATGGCCAGTCGCATTTATTTACACTGGTCATGGTGGAACTAAGGCAGCCCAAGACATGGTTCATCACCTGCTGCTCGAGCGGCTTCGGCGAGATGCTCGTCAGGAAGCTGTGCGCCAAGGGCGACAACCTCATCGCGTTCGGCCGGCACGCCCACGTCAAGCTTGCGCACCTTCAGGACACGGGCGCGCACGTCATGGACCTCGACGTCTTGGCGTTCCGCGCCAGAATCGCCGACGCCTGGGGTGTTTTCCCGGGCGGGGTGGACGTCGTCGTCAAAAACGCGGGCTATGTCACGTTTGGGTTGATGGAAGATTTGACGTGAGTTTTGATTTCCGTTGTTGTTTTTTGGTCCTTCATCGTCGCTACTACTGTGTTGAACTTCCAGCTGTTATTTTTTTTTTTTTTTTTTTTTTGGAGTTTCTTCTCCCGTGCTGACGTGTCAAGGTAGACAAGAGCAGATGGAGGAGTGTTTCCGGACGAACTTCCACTGCCCGTTGAACATCTCACGCGCCTTGTTGCCGTTGTTGCGGAAGAAGGGGTCCGGCCCTCCATCTATGTATATCTCGGCTCGCAGGCCGCTTGGCATGTGGACCCCTGCGCAGCGGGACCGTATTGTTCTAGCAAAGCTGCACTGACAAGTACATCAGCCCCCGCCCCTTTTTGGGGGGGCATTTTGATATTTCATTGTATTTGGCTGTGTCGAAAATGTGCTGATGAAAGAGCCAACAATACACATTGGCAGTCGAGTCACTCGCACAAGAACTCGCCGTTGTAGCCCCAAACGTCAAGGTACTGATCGTGAACCGGATTACCTCCGCACCAAGGTGTTCGTCGAGGTCGCTGTGATGCTGACGCGGGTCACAGACCCTGCAGTCATGAGGCTCAATGAGGCCGCGACGGCCAACGGGAAGTCAATCCCCGGTACGGAGCCGGGAGGCCCGAAGAAGACCGTCGAGACGATGGTGGAGCTCGTCCGAGGGGAGGGAACGGCGAAGGGCAGAGATGTGCCGTTGAGGGTGCGGCTGGGTACGGACGGGTTGGAGAGGATTCAGGCAAAGCGCGAGGGCGTGCTGGAGATTTGTAAAGAGTGGGAGGATGTTGCGAAGAGTACGGACTGGTGAGAATCCGGAGGGCATTGCTGCGAACTTCCACATGCGTAGCGCGCTTCAGTCAATTCACGTTATACTTCTAGTCGTGCTGTGGGAAAGCGATAAGAGCCCGCGTTCATCTATCCAATGCCTTGAGTCATACCCCGAAGCCATAACTCTTGACTCTACTGAAATAGAAAGCCTTATCGTTTTTCAATTGAAATTCGCCCCAGTCATCCGTCAGTTTGTTATAACTGAAGAAACTCTTCCACACAAGTTTCGTGTTCCGAGCGCCCTTTCCCGCGTTCCGCATCGCCAAATCCATGCGGTATATGTACTTGGACACCGGGCCCTCAGTCTCTATAAATACATCTCCTTCCGCCTCGCTGAAGGGTGCGTCTGGGTGGTCCAGAGCCGAAGACAGTCGCCACCGCCCCTTCAGCCCGTCTTGCATGAGTATGGACGGCAGGTAGGCCGCGTTGCCGCCCTTGTGCTGCTCCAGATGCTCTTTGGTTATATAATGCACAACGTCGCCTGGCTCAGAGGTGGTCAGCAAGCTTATCACGGTACCGTCGCGGAAGAAGCGCAGGTATCGGTAGTATGTGACGATGTGCACCGGGCTGTTCCAGGTGATCTGATTCGCGTTTGCGCCGCCTGCTCTGATGTAGTTCACGGTGGAGATGTAACAGCCGTTGAAGCGGATTCGGGGCCTGTGTCGCCACATCTTTTGCCACGAAGACGAGTAGAGCTCGGGCAGCAGGGCCAAGGTGGTGGCTTCCTTCTCCTCCTCCCGGCGCAGTGCGAGTTCCTCCATGCTGACGAACTCGGTGTCCTCAGTCTCTTCTTCCTGCTCCAGGGGTTCCCAGTAGATGCCCTTTTGCCAGTGGTAATGCATGCCGGTGAAACCAAATTCCGTGCCGAGGGCGACACGCCGCCAGACGGACCGTTCTGTGGCGACGATGTAGGCAAAGCGTTTGCATACTAGGGATAGACGCATATAGTCCCCGATGTCCAGAACTGCGAGGTCCTTGAAAATGTGGACTAGGATTTCCTCTGGGAGCTCGGCTACGGGGCAAGGCGGCGCCGGATCGCCTTCCAATGGCGGAGGCGCGGCTGCAACGGATAGCCCAGAGAAGCTTGCGATGAGCTCGCTCATCGTCTGCTGCTGCGTCTCTGCCAACTTGCCCGCAATGTTCGGGGTCGCGGCAGGCGCATTTGAGGTGGTTGGCTGCCCGGGTTTCCCGACTGCTGCGGGAAAGTGTTTCTTTCTGTAGGCGAGGTCTACGCGGTTGTCAAGCTGTGGACAGAATTAGCCCCTTTCTTAAATTTGTCTCGATATGATGCCTCCTCACCCTGAAGGCCTTGCGGTAGAGTTTCAAACTGTCGCCTAGGTTGCCAATAGCCTCCTTCTCCACAGCCTCTTCAAAGTGATCAAGCGCAGAGACCAGCTCCTTGGCCTTTGATAGTTCGACGGGCTGCTCCAGAGTCCGCCCTGAAGCCAATGGAGGGGGCGGTTCATCGAAGGCCAAGGCCCGGGCATAATCCTCGTCCTCTTCTATTTGAGACCTCTTAGTCGCTGTGGTCTTGGAGCTTTCGGAAGGCGCGGTTGCCTTGAACGAAGAGGACGCAGTTGTCTTCTGAGTTCCGCGGGACTTTGAGATTGGTCTCTTGGACTGCAGCTCTGTTCGCCATTGCTGACGGAAGGACTCGAGCTCAGAGTTGAGCTTCGGCGGGTTTTCGTCCATGATATCGGGATGCGTGGCCCAGACAGCTGAGCTGCGAAGCGATGAGAGTTATTCTGACTATGACATGGAGAGAAACTGCAGAAATGAGAGTGTGTACAGTTGAGCGAGAAGCTGAGTTGTTCTAGGTGTTCAAGGATGAAGTCTAGCACCAAGACTTGAGTAATGTAGTTCAAGCCGAACACTCATCATCGACCATGCCTTGTAAACACGCACGCCAAACTGGAGTCATTCGGCGTCCACCTTACCTTAGGTAGGCACTTTAGGTAGTTAGTCACCGGCCTTATCGGTGACATTTAGCGCAGTGTGGCACAATGAGGCCCCCACTACAGTTTTGTCCAATCAGATTGCGTCTTCGACCAGTGACGTCCCGGAGGTGAGCTCGCCTCGGCCAGCAAGGTGCCCCAGCGCCACCCATCTCATTATCTCCGGCTAAAATTTTGGGGATCGGAGAGGGCCGCGATGTCGCAGTCATGACGGCCGGACTCTGTCAAACGGGGTAAGGTCAATCTCGCCCTTCCTCTGCTGCGCCTGTTCGACCAGAAAAGCTCGTGAAAGCTTGCCTCCCCCTCATCCATATTTTCTTCCCACGACTCTCTAGTTTGCTGTTTTTGCACCACGCTTTTTCACAGCTCCGGAATGGGAGCTGAACCTTTATTCAGCTCCGATCCATCCTACCATGCTACGTGGACCGAGATGACCACGGTGCACCCAAACTCGCGCGGCCAGGACCATGACAGATTCGATCCCGACGACTCCTTCGCCATGGCGCGCATGCTTCCTTGCAAAGATGGTGGCGGGCCGGCAACAGGCGACGACGATATCAGTGCATCGCAAAAGATGATTTCCGCCATGTCGGGCAGTCTTTTAACATCCCTGCTCGGTAAGTATATCGTCGCACTTCTACAGATGATTTTTCGCTAACACAAACTGACCGCAGTGACGCCGCTAGACGTTGTGCGAATCCGATGGCAATCCCAAATCCTCAAACCTCCCTCGGTGGACTTTTCCAAGCTTGCGATGACGACGAGAAATCTAAAGGCTTTCAACACGGAGAGCCTCGGAGTTACGGCGTGCTGCAGAGAAGTATTCTTCATGAATGACTCGTCCGAGCTGTGTATAGCGATGCCCAAGGCGGAGGGTGCAGCTACAGCCGTGGCGGCCGACTGCGCTGTGGAAGAGGTGGAACGAAAGACTATCAGCTCTACCATAGACGGGCTGAGGAAGATTGCCCGTAATGAGGGGTTCACCAGCCTGTGGAGGGGTCTGTCTCCGACATTATTAATGACGATCCCCGGCAACATTATCTACTTCACCGGCTACGATTGGCTGCGACACAACCGAAAGAGCCCGATTGCTCAAAGGCTCGACGACGATACCGCACCTCTGGTCGCCGGCTCCGGGGCCCGCATCCTCGCCGCCGCCGCCGTCAGTCCGATCGAGTTGTTCCGTACCAGAATGCAAGCCACATCGGGCAGTTCTGCAACGGGTCATCTCGCCAACACATTCCGAGGCATCAAAGAGATGGTCAATATCAGTGGCTATAGCGCATTGTGGAGAGGTTTGACCTTGACCTTGTGGAGGGATGTGCCTTTTTCGGGTATCTACTGGTGGGGATACGAGACGATCCGGGGAAATTTGACCGACCTGCGCGAGACCAGTTGCGGCCGGACGCTGGATGTTAGAGGCTCTCGAACTCAATCGCGTCGGAGATCGCAGAGCCGGGAGAACCACACGGAAACGTTGACGGATAGTTTCGTGGCCGGTGCCGTCTCTGGTGGATTGGCCTCAATTGTCACAATGCCTTTCGACGTCGGCAAGACCAGAACCCAAGTCTACCGCGACTCCCCAAACGCCGCCAGGATGGCCGCCGCGGAGCAAGGGTCTATGATACGCTTGCTCTGGCACATCTTTTCCACCGAGGGCATCCGGGGCTTGTGGAAGGGATGGATACCTCGCACTTTGAAGGTAGCTCCGGCATGTGCGATCATGATCAGCAGCTACGAGGTTGGCAAGCGGGTGTTCAGGAGCGTCAACGAGAACTCAGGCCGGGATATGGACTAATGTTTCACCATCATCACCACTCTTCCCTCCTTTTCTATTTTCTAAGCATTATTGGGCGTTGACAGGGCGGGCGGCTATTAATGAAAGGTTAGGAAAAGAACCCGGACACGGAGTTTGCACGCCGAATGGCACATGTCGTGGTCGGTTTTTATTAGACATGGGAAATAAAAAAAAATTGCACTTTGTAGCGAAAGATGTTAATGATACCTCATCCACAATATGTGCATTATTCTCCGCTTTGCTCAAAGTGTAAGTTGAATAATGCCAGTTTTGGTCGAGAACCCTAGAGATGACAAGATGCATTGTCCATTGACACTGTCGGAAGCAGCTCAATTGGTCATATGAGGAGGTCACCACTTTCATCCCGAACGACGCCAATCTCAGGGGAATCGTTTTATACTAGAAAAGGGAACAGCCAAGCAAAAGCTAGGGGCACAGGGCTGCAGCTCCCCCGCGCCCCGAATCAACCACTGAAAATCGTCAGAACGCGCCTGGAATAGCGGGTTCGCGTGAATGACCTTTTTTTTTTCTCGTTCTTTTCCCTGCTACCCAAAGCCGGGTAGCGCGTCGCTTCCACGCGACGTCCGCAGACCGGCGCTGGCACTGGCGCCGGCACCGCAGGGCTAAGAAATCCTCGACTACGACCTTTCAACGCCGACATCTTTCTTCATTACCGAACCTCACTTCTTCTCCTCCACCCTCTCCTCTTCATTCTACACCCTGACTTCTTTTGTATTTACAAACCTGGCTTACGATAAACCATTGACGACCAATTGACGCCTTTCAAGTATCTTCCCGACGCCATCCCACGATTCAACGTTTACGTCGTACATTCCTCCCAGTACCTCTCGGTCTTTGCCCAATTCAGGGAATTTCCACTATCACACGACCTCTCGTCCATCCATACTTGTTCCTCTCACACACGCAGGTCAAAATGTCGACTCTGAAGCGAAAGGCCGGCACGCTGTCGTCCGGAGACAGCAAGAAGCCCAAGCAGGACGGCAGCATCATGTCCTTCTTCGGCACCGCCCAGAAACCATCAGGCGCCGCCGCCCCCGCCAAGGGTTCCACCGCAGGGAGCGGCACAGCCGAGACGCCGGCTCCCAGGTTCGACAAGGAGAAGTGGGTCGCCGGACTGACGGCCGAGCAGAAGGAGCTGCTCCAGCTCGAGATCGACACGCTGCACGAGAGCTGGCTGGCGCACTTGAAGGACGAGGTCACGAGCAAGGATTTCCTGGACCTCAAGAGGTTCCTCAACAGAGAAACGGATGGCGGGAGGAAGTGGTTCCCACCCAAGGAGGACGTCTACTCTTGGTTCGTGGATCCCCTCTGTAGCTCTTCATTCATTCTCGCCCTCTCGAATATCCTTCTAACTCGGTCTAACCAGGTCCCGTCACACCCCCTTCAACACCGTCAAGGTCGTCATCATAGGCCAAGATCCCTACCACAACCACAACCAAGCCCACGGCCTCGCCTTCTCCGTCCGGCCCCCAACCCCAGCGCCCCCCTCGCTCAAGAACATGTACATCGCCCTCAAGAAGGACTACCCCTCCTTCGCCCCGCCGCCCAAGAACGGCGGCCTGCTGACTCCCTGGGCGGACCGTGGCGTGCTGCTCCTGAACACGTGCCTGACGGTGCGCGCGCACGAGGCCAACTCGCACTCGAACCGCGGCTGGGAACGCTTCACGCAAAAGGTCATCGACCTCGTCGCTGCCAAACGCTCGCGCGGCGTCGTCTTCGTCGCCTGGGGCACCCCTGCGGGCAAGCGCGTCGTCAAGGTTGACGCCAAGAAGCATCTCGTTCTCAAAAGCGTACATCCCAGCCCGCTGAGCGCCTCGCGCGGCTTCTTCGACTGCGGACACTTCAAAAAGGCCAACGAGTGGCTCGTCTCGCGGTACGGCGCTGGCGCTGAGATCGATTGGGACCTGAGCGGGGCGAAGAAGGTCGAAGCTCCCGTTGTCGAGACCAAGGCGGTTGAGAACGGGGAGGATGGCGAGGAGAAGGCCGAGATGGACAAGGTGGCTGGGATCAAGATCTCGCCTGAAGAGGAGTAATTTGGAAGAGGCAGGACGGTGATTGGACTTGGTTGTGCTGGCTATTGCTGGGTGCCATTTTCATTAGTCGCTCGGTATCTCGACCATCCACTAGATATGGCCTAGATTATGACTTGTTTTACTAGATGACACAGCCTGTTTCGGGCATATGATGGATCACGTATAGATGCATGACGGGACTGGCCATTATATAGTTGCGGGGGCTTGGCTTGAAAAAGGATAGATGAAATGCGATTCACCGACGATGTTTCGGTCTGAAAATCGTGCGTGAAAGTGACTTATTTTATTTTACTAATGGGCTACAGAGCTTAGAGGCAATCTCCGACCGTACAACACGCTGGGACGCCAGTTTTGTGCGGTGACAGAGCAGATTCGATCTCATGGGAAATTGATGAGGAGGAGGAGGCGGTACCAACAAGTCATGGCATCAGCTTCACATTCTGGTGGACATCTCCCATAATACAACCTCTCGAGGTTAGGGTTGACATCTACTTCGTCGCCATTTTGACCATTGCATCTTGTGTTAGATTGAAGATGGCTACGAAGAAGATGCACTTGTCGTTGGCAGCTCTCTGTAGAGAGTCTCTGTAGATAGGCATGGCTTTTCAGTGAAATCTGCCGAGGATGAGCGGAGCCGGCCCCGGTCGGAGAATCCGAGGTGGGTCCATGCCGATTCGCCCCGAGACCGATGCGGGGAAGCCGGCAGAATGACGGAGTTAGCATCCGATTACGAAAACGAACCTTTCGAATTCGCTGCATCGAACATGGCTATTGCATGCATCGCTTGGTCCTCGCAGGTCCTGCACAGCTGAGAAACATGCCAATCCGGGCTGCGTATTGTATTTCTTTTTCTTGCATTCCCCTGAAGCCATCATACTGAGCACGTTGTGCTTTGTCAAATGCTTGAACCGCGTCTTAGCAGCATGTCATCTCGCGGCCCTGAATGTTCATCAGCTTATATCATTTGAAGGGAATTCAAGCTTCTTGCCATCTTGAGAGCGCTATTGTGTTGGTGCAGTCCCATGCCACCGGAAGCTTATGCTGGCAAGTCAAAAAAGAGACATGCAGCGGCGATTGGCATGCTGAGACCCGAGTAGCGCAAAGGAAGGGTTCGCGTTCATTGAGGGCTTGAACAGTCACGGGTTTGAGGATGTTTCTGCGTAAGACAACGGCGGCTCATAGAGCCGGGGCCCTTAAGACATCGTCCGATAATTGATTTGGTCATTCAATGGAGTATGAACAGACATTTCTGTCATTCATCAATTGGTAGCGCAGCTAATTTTTCGACAAGACAGACCCATAAAGGAGTTTCGCATTCGATCTGGCCAGTCAGGGCAAGGGTACACGGGGAACAGACGCGCAGAGGCAAGCAGGTCCTTGGCCCCAAGGAGGTACGTTCATGCGAATCTGGCACGACTAATCCTCGCTGCAAGGGAACAGATGGGCAGGACTCAATGACGGAAGGCTCGAGCACCGTCGCATTCGCCGATGAGTGGTTTGAGGGAGCCCATGGAAGGATGGAAGGGTGTCATTCCGTGCCTTGCCAGCCATTTCCTCTCGGGAAGTCATAATGCTGATTTGTTACGACCAAAGGTGCCGACCATACTCGCCGAAAAAAAGGAATCTAGACGTTCAAAATAACGGTAGTGAGGTCCCGTCGGCACAACATTCGCGGGGTTTTGGAGATTAGTGACGTGCATGATGCCCAATGCAAGTGACGAGTGAGTTGCTGTCCGTCATGACTGACGGTTTGATAGCACTCTGAAGTGGATGCCAGCACACGCCGATCAAGCGCACAGGACGACCAATGACTTGTACCGATGGGGTACTCGGCTCAGTGGATGTAGGAGGACCCGGTTGTGAATGGTGGAGGGGTGACGACGAGGATGTGCTGGCAACGGCCAACTCATGCACGGGGCGAAGCGACTTCCTCACACTCACACAGAAACTTGCTCTGCCTATTATTGGCAGATCCTGGCGAGCTGGGAAGTTGATGATTCGGTTTAGATTGGATGTCGAAGGCAGATTATTCTGAGCCTCAGAGGAGGGCTGTGACGGGCGGTCGAAGTGGCGTCGTACCCATTATCCGGGCCGTTGTTGGCGGCGCTAATAGCATTGGTTTTCCCGGCCGACTCAAGCGGCACGGCGGCGCCCGAGATTCATGGTTTCTTTCCCGGATGTCACTGAGATTCTTGCTATTTCTTCTGCGTCAATTGAATTCCTGCAAGCAATTGACATGAGCATGGTACCGCGTCGTGTCGAGCCAGGTGTTGGGGCCCCGGGGGGGGGGGGGGGGCGGGGCGGGCGCCGGAAGACAAAAGTAACCAAGCAAAAGGTTAGAGACGCGTCTCGCCGCCTCTGCGAGTGGTCATCATGCTATGCCATGTCGCTCCCCGGCTGGGGGACGCTGCGAGACGCGACCTCGGCAAGGGTGATACAAGAATGTTGGAGAATATGCGCCGTGATACCTAGACGTGCAAGTCTTGCTTAATTGTCCATTGCAATGACCGGACGGCGGCGTCGGCGGAATACAGACATTC
This sequence comes from Colletotrichum sansevieriae, assembly GCA_026260285.1. Taxonomy (NCBI): domain Eukaryota; kingdom Fungi; phylum Ascomycota; class Sordariomycetes; order Glomerellales; family Glomerellaceae; genus Colletotrichum; species Colletotrichum sansevieriae. The sequence goes on along the minus strand of JAOQIF010000692.1, from coordinate 11,943 downwards.
GTAGCCGGAACTGGCATACATATAGATCGTCAACAAAGTACCGTAGACCGTCTCACTGACTGGAGTGAGGTTGTGTTAGTGTTGAGCCGAGTACAGCAGCCAGAAAAAGTAAGTGCCGAGTGGCGCGGTGAAGCATCGCCTATTTCTGTGGTTATCCAACGCCAGATGCGGGCGACGACGAGGAGATACAGCTGCGAAATTTTGCGTTAGTGGAAGAGACGGTGGTGGACAGCAAGACTTTACTTCCTCTCTTAGGCAAGATAGTTTGCATCTTGCAGTGCAAGATGCAACATTGTGGTCTTGCTGGATACACATGGTTGAGTTGATTGCGGCCAACTGCCAGGCAGAACGAGTCAAAGAAGCTCCGATACAATGGAAGACAGGGTCTACCCCCACTGGACAGCCAGGCTGGGTGGGTTAAAGTGAGGTAAGGGCCCAGAGATGATGAGCGGCGGCGGGAGAACTTAGAAGAGCACAATGCACCACATGAGAGGGTGGGTGGGTAGTTGTGGGTAGTGGGTGGTCCTTCAAGTGTTTTGGGCATGCTTTACGGGGAAGGAACAAGACGGACCCGGACCAACAGGGCACCTACCTCAAGGACCTGCCTGAGGTACCTTAGAAGAAGTACTCGACAGTAGCTGGTTTTTTTGAGATGAAGTGAAGTACAAAAAATTTCACACGCTTCGCCGGAGCAAATCAGCCTAGAAACCAAAACAGATTTATTCAGCTCGACTTGGACTGTACACTACCAGCAACATCGGCCCGGATTCCCAGGGCTCAATTAAGGTGCGGTAGACAGATGGGGTAACCAGGCTTGCCCATACCAAGCACCAAGCAGAAGAGACAAACTGTCTCAAGCCATCCATGAATAATAAAACCGCGACGAAAAGCCAGGCATGGCCGACTCGACCTGAACTCACCTCGTGTTTGAGGAATGTCATGTATCTTACCTACTCAGTAGGTACCTTAATCGACGGACCTGAAGGGCATCTTTGCCCGGGCAGCATAAGGCACAGCCAGCAGTTGGGTTCTGAGGGGCTGAATGAGATCAATAACTCGAAGGATATGGATGGCCCGAGGTACAGATACACAACTTGACTACACGTCAACCTTGCTTCACCTCGTCGATGACAGCATGCCCACGAGAGATGAAGTTCCCGTTGTCTCGTGCCGTTGATAAGCACCCAGTGTTTCTCTTTCGTGTCCGTCCGTCCGGTCTGTCCGCCGATGCTGATACTATCGACTTGGGCCGGAAGTTGCTGCATCGTCCTTCTTTCGTCTGAGGTTTTCCATGCTCTTGGCTGGCGGCATTGCATAGCTTTTTCTCTGCATTGCAGACACCTTATCCCAGATGCATGGAAGTTACCACTGATATCTTACGCGTCGTCTCTCCGTCTTGTGTTGACTCCTGGGTTTCTTCATCCCCGACACTCTCCTCGTCCCCGCTTCGCCATCGTCACTGTCATCACCACTCATCCGCTTCTTGTGAGTCGTCCAGGCGCCGCGGCGTCCGCTTACACACTTCATGTTTCCCGCCGTTTTTGTATCCTTATATACTAGCATCGTCGCCTGAGATCTTAGTTCGGTACTTAGTCGCACTGATGCAACTCCGCCCAACAACAAATCGGACTCCATCGACTGGTAGAGGTCACAGTTTGTGCGGTATTTGCGCCCCGTCTGGGCCAGCCTGAGGGTGAGTTCCAAGTCGGCAAGCCAAGCTCCCCAGTCGAGAGATCGAAGGTCCGCCAGTGTTGGCGTTGGCGGTGGCCTTGCGGCCTGTGGCACTCAGCCGGGGTCCTATATCCAGCTATTTTAATTTCATTTCAGGGCCTGTCTGCCCCTCCTCTCTCCCACCTTCGTCTTTTGTGCCTGACCCTCAGGTGCCACTAGCATCACCCGAAAACCGGCCTATGCTGGAGAAGTCAAACGACGGCCCAGAGACCTTGCGAGCCGACCTCAAGCCTCCAGAAGCCCCCCTCCCTCTACTCCTCCTAAAGAAAGGCACAGGGCGCTGCTGCAGGCTGCACGGCACACTGCACGGAGCACAGAGTCCCACGACCCACGGACTGGAAGCCTCTCCTAACCCGCTGCATTGCCGCTATTCCCCATCGGGCTGTCACATCAGGGTCGCTCTCAGGTACCCGACTGCTGTGTCTGTCACACAAAAGGTACTTCTGTATATACAGGGAAAAGATATAGAGATACAGACAGGGGAGACGGAGCAAGAACAGAAAGGAAAAAAAAAAAAAAAGAAAAAAGGAAGCAGGTAAGAGAAGAAGGAAAAAAAAAAATCAAAGAGACAGCAGCCAAGCCTCCAGGGGACCCCCAATTATTACCATTTCCCACTCCTCCAATCAATAGCCCGCCGCTTGTTCATTCGCCCCTGAACCTGCAAGAGAGATAGTGAAGGTGCCGCCTCTCTTGACCAAGACACGCCGGACCATCACCACCACATCATCAACCACACACCTTTTCCTCCTCTCGCTTCCCCTTGCTGGAGACTTACCTTCGTCTCTTGAAGCTCTACCATTTTCCCGATACCCTCGAAGTCGTTTCCTTCTCCGCAATCTCCTAGTGGAATGCACTCGCGGGGACCGTTCCAGATAGGCCTTGTCATTGACATTCAACAAACGCGCGACGCAGTCTTTCGTTGACGATATCTCCTATCGTGTACCCTTATCCACTACCCGAGGCGACGCGAAGCAAATTCGCAATCTCGAGCATCTTGGCCTGCCGTGTCTCAGATCTCTTAAACGACTTGCGACCTATTCAACCCCTCGTCGTGGTCGTCGCGACGGATCCATTTCACTTTCGTCCACTCTTCGAATACCGCGCGCTCTTCCCCGCCTAACACAGTTATCGCCAGTTTGAAGCGATTTCCTACCTTCAGAATGCCTAGCCTATTCTCTCGCTTGAAGGGCAAGGATGGTTCAACCAAGAAGAAGAAGGGCGCCAACCACGATGCTGCCGATCAGCTGCCTGCGAAGCCACGATGGGACGACGCTTACACGAGAAAGACTGTCGAAGCTGAGGAGATTCAAGACTTAATCAGACGTTGTACTGAGGAGCTCAAGGCACGAGGTACGACTTTTCCACTTTCCGTGCTCCAATGTCCAACGCACCAACCTTTGCACTGATGCGACTCATCGTACTCGTGAAGGCTGACATCTCTGCTCGCCAACAGCCCTGGATCATCCATTCCTCCTTCTTCCTTTCCGTCCCACCTCGGATCCCAGTGCTGTCCGTACCTTCGTTCGCCATTTCTTCGATGGCAGCCAACCTCTGCGCGGCGATTTCCTCTCGCAGGAACTCCGCATGACCGAGCCTATGGTATGTGGCCCTGTGCGATTAATTGCGTGCAAATGCTGAGACTGTTGAGGTCATTGCCGGCGTTGTAAAGTGGTGTTGGAGCAGACTCCAAGGCGGCGTTGTTGGCTGGGATGCTTATGAGCTATTTAAGGTTGGCGAGCAAGGTAAGCGCAATACATGCGAAGACTATTTTCTTGCCCCCACACGGCATCGTGGCTCATGTGCCTCGCAGATTCGAACATGGCGAGAGACTCGTTCAAGACGTTCATACCTCTCAGTGTCGACAACGGAGCTCGATCATGTATCATCTTTGATTACTTCGATTTGCTGTCTGCAATTGCCGCTCACGGTAAAATGAACGGTCTGGGCGGACGCAAGCTCTCTCGAATGGCTGCATGGTGGGCGTTCGAACAGAAGGACACGGGCAGCGGCTTCGAGGGCGGTTACAAGTCTTGGGCCAGGTAAGTCGGATTGACTTCGCAGTGATCAGCACTAACAAAGTCCAGCGCCGCCGACGCTACGAGCCATTTATTCTTCGCCTACCTTCGGTCGCTGGCGCCTCAGAAGCCAACCCAAGGCATTTCTATGCTACCAATGTCTCTCCAAAAGCTGTTGCAAGAGACCGAGTATCCCCCTCAAAAACCCTCGCTGATGCAGTCTTCAACCTATAAGGTTGTCATGATTGTCGACACGGTGTCCCCCACACCGTTCGCATTGTTGAGACGGGCGAACCACTTCCAGTATCGTGACGAGGATCGAGCGCTGCGCGAATTTTCCGAGTACGAGGATCCCGTCAAAGCCCTGACCGAAGAATGTCGCCGTGTCCTCAAGGCGATCTCTTCTGCCAACCAATCTCAGGTCTCCAGCTCAAAGCACTCAACCAGTTTGAGGGATGCCTCTTGGTCGCGATTTGAGGATATCGGCTTCACAAGTGCACTCGAAGATGAAGACGATGAAGACGAAGCTGCTGCCGCAGCGACTCGAAAGCAGCCGCCCGGGCTAAGAACTACGCCGGCAGCGGGCAACGTCGGTCTAGGACGGCCTACCACGCCTTCCTGGGCAGACTTCCTGTCTTCTGGCTTTGTTGACGACAATCCAAACAACCCGAACATGCTGCTGCCTCCCGACAAGGTTCTTCCGCCAATCGAGACGGCCGTTCGACAGAAAAGCTCGCAGTCGCACAACCCCAGACTTGAGTCGGATCGCTTAGAGCCTGGTGAGTTGGCGAGCATTTCCCGATTCGACCTTGATGAGGCCTTTTGGTGGGTTTGGATGAGCAGTCTCGCCCCTGAAGAGACACCGGAAAGGAAGTCTGCCTTCGGCCGCTGTGCCGTTATCGAGACGGACATCAGATCTGGACGTTGGCTGGTTATGGAGGAAATGGTCGCTGGAGCGGCCCCTGAGCCCCAGGAGGGCGCCTACATCGCCGAGAAGAAGGGTTTCTTTAGCTGGACCCGCCGCAATAAGGGAGTTAATCGCCGCAAGTCAACTGGAAAGCATGCCCTGGAGAAGGGTAGCAAGAAGAATGACCCGAACACCAGCAAGTCAAGCATTGGCCCAGACCAACAAGCCCGGATCCAGGCTGCCGCTGCACAACTCCAGGCAAGACAACAGCAGGAGCAGCAGATGAAGCAGCAAGTTCTGAATGCTCGGAGAGGACGCAACGATGCATCGGCAATGGAGAAGACGACTAGTGTGATGACTCTTCAGCCCGACATCATGAAACAGGCATCTCCCGCGATGAAGTGGGCAAACAAATACGACAAGGAGGCTATCCGGGAGGCATATCTTGCAAACAACACTGCTGGGCGTGGGATCGGGGTTTCTACCATGCAAAGAAACGGTAGTCACGGCCACAATGAATATACGAATGGTCATACTAACGGCGATGAACTGCGTCCTGAGGTTCCAGCCAAGTCGCCGTCTCTCCAACCGCAGCCTTCACCATTGACGCAGAATTCGCCAGGCTTCCCCCGATCGCCGTCTCCACAGCCGCCCCAACAAAATGATGAGCTTGCCGCCCGCTCGGAGAGGATAGAAACCCACAATGGTCTTTCACCCACCGAGCGTTTCGAGTCAGGCGGCCGCAATTCCCCACTGCCTCCGCCGAAAGATTCCCGCGATGAGGCCCGCGAGAATATGTTCACCCCGGAACCGGAAACCAGCCCGAAGGACAAGAAGCAGAAGAAACTGCATAAGGAGAAGACCGGCGGTGGTGGTCTCCGCAAGCTGTTTGGCCGCAATAAAAACCGGAACTCGAAACTGCCTGAGAACGCCGCCGCGGATGTGAACGGTATGCTCCAGCGCGATACAGCAGCGACTCCTGAGCCGCCAAGACCTGCACCGTCTCCTGTTCCCCAGCCCACTTCCACTGAGTCCAACCTTCCCACACCAACGCCCGCCGAGGCTTACACCACGCCAATGGAGACGCCTCAGCCAGCCCCTATTGAGACCCAAGCTCACGAGCCGCAGTATGAGCCATCGGTTGATGAATCGCTTTCCCGTATCGATACCGAGGAAGCCAACGAGGCTAAGCACGAATTTTCTCGGTTCGACCAAGGCCCCTTGCAGGAGCAGCCCGCGTTCGTGCCCGACGACTCTTCCGATGACGCGGTCCCTCCCCCCATCGCGAGACACAAGACGCCCGAGCCGCCCGCGAAGACGTCGTCGCCCGTTTCTCCGACTAACGGCTCCCGGAGCCCCCAGGGGCAGGATCGTTGGGCTCAGATCCGCAAAAATGCTGCGGAACGTGCCGCCCAGCGACAGAGTGAGGAGCAGAGTCGCGGTGGGTACAGCAAGACCACCGATGGTGATGATGACACAAGCGGAGAGGAGAGTGAGTACCACCCTGTGGCTTAGCCGCTAGACAAGATTGGAGTTTAATAATCTACAGCAATTGAATCTCGCGTTGCCCGCATCAAGGCGCGAGTTGCAGAGCTTACGGGCAACATGGAGAACTCGACCAGCCCAGATGCTCGAACTCCTCCCCCAGTCCGCCGCTAGATCGAACGAGTAGCCAATTTTGGGTCGAACGATTTGATTTTCAATCTATTGCGTTTCTTTGAATGATCACCGCATCACTATCGTCATCGCGGACAACAGCGCCCTCTTCTCCGGCCTCTAATTCTCTAAGACGATTCAAGACATACCCGATTTTCACCAGGTCCCTGGCCGGACTTCGGTTCTTGAGTAATCCGCCGCTAATACCTTTCTACTGCTTCGTCCATTTCGTTGCGGGTTGTTACACACAAAGATGATACCACTAGAACAGCAAGCCGATACGCACAATTTCAATTGCCGTTTCCCTCTTTTTCTGATTTCCCACGTTCGGCGACGACAAGCTGAGGAGGAGAAATGGAGTGACAAAAAATTATGGAGTGAAGTTCGATGAGATCGCAGTTTTGATCACCTGACCGCCAGAAGATAACTACAACATTAGTTGCTTAACAGCGAATGAAATTGCCGTACCAATACATATGTTTTGCACATTGGGAGAAGTTTCCTTTGTCAAGACGTTCTGCTGCGTATATCTCGGGGATGGTGATATTTTGATCAACACAGCACATATAAATAGCAAGATACCTTTCATAACCTGACTCTAGTGAGGGCCACAACAAGGTCCCGCCATTGCGTGCCTGGATCCCAAGCCCCTTATCGGCCTAATATGTTCAGCACAGCATAACCTCAACTACCAAAATAGGCAACGCGGCAGCACTACATCTTGAACAGTGCTTGACTTCAAAGTGAGCCGGTCAGGCTTCTGTTTTCTTTTTCATTTCCCCTTTTTTTGGGGGGGGGGGGATTGTGGTGAGTACTAATGAAAAAGCTAAGACTCTAAGACTTGCACTTGGCATGCAGAATCAGATAAATGGGAACTTACAGGCGGTGGCAATGCCCTGTTGCAACCATAATCGAAAGCTTGCTGCTGTCGCGGTGCATCTTTGCCATCTTGCCTCTCACGACCATACCAGTTGGTGAATGGTGATAGGAAATTACAATAGCCCATTACAACAGCGGAAAGAAAGAGTGATTAGCAGCCATCACTATGCTTTTAAGTAGACGAGAACATGTAATGGAACCATCATAGCGGTGGTATACCTAGAACATACAATTCAAGGAGCGCATCCGTACTGAACTAATTAACAAAATCCAATCATACAGATGGCTGATCCAAACCGATGTTCTATCCCCCATCACATACATACTGGAACTTCAGCCACAAAGCTCCGGTTTTCATATTTTGCTTCTCAGCGATCACGGCGTTGGGTCTCGCTCTGTCCACATCCCCGCCATCCCTTTCGATGAATACCACGAAACTCAAAAGTAGAATGATGCGAATTACTTTCCGTGAGGTTGCCTCTGCTTATCGATTGCCACCGGTTACATAAGGTAGGGAAAGAGGTGGCGGAGGTCAACTCCGCTTCGGCGCCTGAAGCGCTCCCGGCTATTTAACGTCGTCACACGCTGCCTTGAACATGGAGAAAATAAGAGGCGCGATGATCCAGCCTAATTCCAAGTTTCTTCTGGCATCTCTTCCCTCTGTACCTTTTCCCCTTTCATACTTCTTTAGTCGATAGCCGTAAGAGTAGATATAGCTAGTCAACGAACGGCCACCGAGAATCTAGACTTGCTATCACATCTCAAGTCTTACGGAGCAAGACAGAGCGGAAGCCAACCCACGAACACACACGCACATGCAACTTCAAGTATGCTTGTATGCGCCGGGGAAGACGAAGAGGGCCTCGCGGCTCATCTCTATTTATGCAGGTAGGCCCCGCTACGCGACAACAGCTTAATTTCGATCTAAAGCCGAGACACGACAGCAGAAAATAACAACAACAACAACAACGACAACAAAGACAACAACGCCCGTTTTCGCTGATGTAGTCTACCGACCCGTACCCGATCGCCACAAAGCTCCTGGCCGTACAGTTTCTCCAGAGCTTTACATCGAAAAGGAAGCGTCATCAACAGAAAGAGAGGGCGTGTCGAATCGTCGGAGCTGCGAGATGCTACTCAGTTGCCAGGGTTGGGGTTCATCTACAAATCAAGTTCACGGTCAGCCATAATTTGATTTCACTTCCCTCATCCTGCCCCGTTGGCAGCTGGATTGTCGTTGCTCACCTTGCGCTTGCCACCGGTGACGGCGACGTTGATGAAGCGGCGCGTGTAGATTTCCCTCTTGTGTGCGCGGCCCTTGGGCGTCTTGGCCTTCTCAGCAGGCTCGACCTTGGGGGTCTGGGACTTGACCTTGCCTGTCGAAACACACACATACGATCAATCATTGTGCCTGGCATGCTGGCTTACGCTAGGCCAAGAAGAAGGAGACATACCGGCGCGAGCGAGACTTCCGTGAACCTTTCCCATTTTAAACGCGGTGTTTGGCTGTCGCGATTAGAGACGAAGGAAAGACGTTGAAAGCGTGGTTCGGGAAAATTGCGCCGCGGATCAATGGTGGAGGATTAGATAAGCCTGCCAAGGCAGGGAACCCAGGCATTGGGACTAAGTCAGGTGACTCATTTTTTTCGGAAAGCTTATTCATCGTGTAAGTGTAACAAACGCGGAAAGGTGAGGTGAACATTGAGGTCCTTTGGATCCAAGAGACTATAAGATGTGTCTATGAATACAATTCCGGATAGTGACTACTTATGAAGAAATGCCCCAATCAAAAGTGCGCCAATGCGCACCCAGTACTCCGGTTATCACTATTTTACCCAAGCCAATCCGTCGTCTCGTCGATGGTTCCGTATTTAAAGCTCCAGACTTGGCGTCTGGCCCTTTACACGGCCAATCACTTGCTGTGGTGCGTATTTGGGAATGACCTCATCATCGTGCAGCATTTCAAACTCCTCAGTGGCGTCGCGACCCATGAAGTTCATGATAGCCTGAGGACCACCAGGGTGCTCCTCCAACCAGTCTGAGAGATCCATCACAACGCCCTTAACGACAACCCATAGATCCTCCTTCTTGTTGTGCTTGGCAATCTCCTCCATGGTGAACTCCTTCTCGGGGATCGAGAACTTCTTAGGGTCGTTGGGCTTGTTGGCTTTCTGTCCGCCCTGCAGAGGTGTGGGTCCAGCAGCGGAAGTAGTCTGCTGAGCAGGGATGCCCTGTCCACTGGCACCACCAGCGTTGTTCCAGTCGATAGTAACACGGCCCGGCTGAGCAGGGTCGAGGTGCAGGGAGATCTGGCCCATACGGGCAGCGGCACCACCAGCACCGCTGAGAGCTTGCTGGAACAAGTAGTTGCTGGCAGTGTCACCAGCAACACGGCCATAGACGACACAGCCGAGCAGAGAAGAACCACCAAGACGGTTAGCACCGTGGACACCGCCAGCCAGCTCACCGCAGGCATACAGACCGTCAAAGGGCTTCTGCTCGCTGTTCAGAACCTGGGCCTTGTCGTTGATCTCGATACCACCCATGGTGAAGTGGAGGACAGGCTCCATGAGGGCAACGTGGAAATCATCGTTGATATCAAAAGGCAGATTGTGGAAGAACTTCTTGCCCCAAGGGTCCTTCTGCTTACCATCAGCGATGGCGTTGTAAGTCTGGAAAGACTTCTGAAGGTGGTCGGGAGAGCAGCCAATCTCCTTGGCTAACTGCTCGCCGGTCATCTTCTTCATCAGGCCACGGCCAGAGTAGTGACGAGTATGGAAGTCGAGGACCTTGGAAGCCTTTGAGTTGAGGACAAGTCTAATGGGGAACTTGTTCTTGTCCTTCTCCTTCCACATCATGCCAGAGACGTAATCACGGTGGCCGAGCTCGTCACAGAAGCGGTCGCCATCGGCATTGAGCAGGAGACCGCCTTCACCACGAAGAGCCTCAGCAGCCAAGAACTTCCACTTGGATCCAGGGTCCTTGGGATCGACCAGACCAGTCGGGTGAACCTGGACCTTGTCCATGTCAATACCGTTTCCACCAATGGCCATTACCATCTTCTGGCCGTCGCCAGTAGCGTGAGTGCCGTTGGTGGTGGCAAGGCCATAGGTATCGGGACGGTGCTTCTTCAAGAGTGAGGTCTCGCCGAAATCAGCGGCGTAACCACCCGTGGCAAGGATGACGGGACCATCGAGAGACTGCTCCTCTCCGCCAAACTCATACTTGACGCCGGTGATGGTGTTGCCCTCCTTGTTGAGGCCGGTGACGCGGGCCTTCTTGATGATCTCGACTCGGTGGGGCTCGGTCTCGGCGAGTTCCTCGAGTCTTTGCATAAGTGCGTAAGTAATAGCCATACCGGGGAACTTGGCGTCGTGGCCACGGTGCGTACGGGGCTGAGAGTGGCCTCTGCATGTGGATTAGCTGGTGTCTTGAAGGGGACTGGAGTGTAAAATTGAACATACCCTAACCGCGAGACGAGTGTGAGATCCAAGTTGAACACATCCTGGAGCCACTCAACGGCAGCAGCGGACTTGTAGGTAAGGACCTTGATCAGGTCGGGGCGAGCCTTGTCACGGGCGGACTTCAGGGTATCATCGTAGAACTGCTTGACGCTGTCGGCAATCTTGATATCGACCTGTGTCCTGGTCAAGGCACCGTTGATGCCGGAAGTGGCCTTCGTCGAGTTGCCTCCAAAGAAGCCTGCGCGTGGAAGTGTCAGTATTGCGACTGAGTGCTAAATCTAGGAAATTTCTCACCCTGTTTGTCAAGAACGACGACGTTTCCACCGGCAAGATAGATGGTATGCGCAGCACTCAAGCCGGACACTAGGAGCGACGGGTTAGCATGTGACAAGGGCGAGTGAGGCAACAGGGCTCATGAGTTAGATGCTACTTACGTCCACCGCCGACGACGATAACTCTGGGTGCCATACTGATTGATGTGTACCGATGCGCTCCAGAAGGACAGATGGAGAACGAACAACGAAGATGGGAAAAGTTGGTGGGGGGATGGAGAGAGTTTATGGATGTCGAGGTTTAAGAAGTAAACGAGTCTACCACGGCGGGAGCGTGGGAGGAGCGGCGGCGGCTTCGTGTCTAAGCTACGCCGAGGGAAACGGCAAGTCGAGGCAAGGTAGGTGCTTTGTTACCTCGCGTCACAAAGGGTAGGGTGTGCGCAGTGCTGACACAGCGAGTCGTGAGCCGAGGTCGAAGCCCCTGGGAGGAAACAGGGGGATTAGCACTGGGGAATTTCATGGGACTCGACCGGGCCACCCTCCGTGATGCTAGCGGGTTTTGGGGCCAGTTTTGGTCTGGGTCGGGGGGATGGTCTGGGGGCAGATGGGCGTCTCCAATTGCGGCGTGCCAGTAAGAATGCGCGAGTTGGTAAGTCACTTACAAAGTTGCGAGGAGGAGTTGCCTGAGGCTGGGAATTTCAGAGTCTGGGGGCGGAGCAGACAAAGGGACAATACAATGGGAGATGTCTGCAATCGTCAAGAGTACTAAGGTGTCCATAAATCAAAGAAATAAAATCCTGGCAAGACAAACGAGGCATTTGACTCCGGCTCCGGATGTTTTATAATTATTTTTGACGATGCTGCTGCAGGCATGAGAGACAGACCAGACAGACCCTCTGCTTCTCGCAGCAATTCTGGCCGAGAAGGACCTGCTTTCGCTTCCTTCGGTGGTGGACCGCGAAGTGCAAAACTGGGGGAGGGGGGGGGGGGGGGGGGGGGGGGGCACTGGGTGGGGCGGG
>JAOQIF010000691.1:0-47439 GCA_026260285.1 Colletotrichum sansevieriae | reverse complement strand
AGAGGTGAATCCCTCCTAGAAACTCCCTCTTTTAGATAGCAACGAAGAATACTATTACTTGTTTTACTATTACTATTATTACCCCTGCCTACGTAACAATTACGTAACCTACCGACTAACATATTCTATAATAGCCGAGCCTTCTAAGCTTATCTACTAGAAGTCTCCTACTTAAAGGATAGGCGTTGAGCCCCACCGTGGTCACGTGGAATACCACGTGATGGCCGACTATATCACCAAAAGGCGTGTGACACTAAGATATAAACGCTACTAGTCTCTATATATCCCCCTCTAGCTAGCTTAATATTATACCTATTATAAAGTCTAATATATTAGTTTTAATACAAATTAGGAGCGTGGGGTTAAAATAGCATAAAATAGGTACCTCTATAAATAAAGCGCGAAGCTAGTAGAAAGCAACTAGTACTTCACTAGTTATTACTAGTTATCTCTTAGCTATATTAGTAAGTTAATTAGTAAGCAAGCTATAGATTTTGGAGTAATTCTTAATAAATCTCCTATAAAACCCTATAAATCCTAGAAATTGCTAAATTTATTATATCGTAGTAGGTACTAGCTACTTAGCGATTACCTAGACCCTTTCCTATTCTATAGCAATCCTATCTAATAATACTATAAACCTAAGAAAGTCGATCTATTCCTTATAGAATTCATACTTATTAGGGTTTGTATAGAGGCTATTAGCTTCTAACCGGGTGAGTATCTACCTCACTGCCTCTATATAGGAGTCTATATTATTAGTAAATATTAAAATATTATCTAAATATATAATATAAATAATATTAACTAGGCCTATAAATAACTTATTAATAAATATCTAGAAGGTAGCGGGTGCGTTAATAAGCCTAAATAGTATAATATAATATTTATAGTAACTATATTATATATAGAATGCTATCTTCTACTTATCTCCTTCTCAGATCCTCACCTAGTAATAGGCGTCTCTAAGGTTAAGCTTAGTAAAATACTTCGCTTAAGAGAGTTAGTTAAGGATTTTATTAATTAAAGAGAGAGGGGTATAGTTCTTAGTAGTTACTTAGTTAAGTTCCTAGTAGTCTATATATAACCTTAACTTACCTCCCTTCTTTAGGATAAATAGGATTAGTACCCTTATTAGACTTATTAATAAGTAAATATATCCCTTCTATAGGGCTTTATAAATATAATCCCTTAACTTATCTAACTCCTTCTTAGCTAGTAGGTAGATTAGTCTAAATAGGGGCTTAGTCCTAGGCTCTAGGTTAATAGGGTAGCTCCTAATAGTCCTAAACTCTAGTATAGTTCCTACTAAGTTAATATTAAATACCTTTTTAAAATCCTAGTACTCTAGTAGGATATTTATTTTAATATCCTTAATATCCTTAGGTTCCTAGGTATCCTCCTAGTAGGTAGTAGTTAATATCTAGTTAATCTATAGTATGCTTATAAGTACTACTCTTGCTTTGTTTTTAACGCGCTTAAGCTCTTTTCTAGTTATAATAGGGTGAGTACTCTTCTTATATAGGGGAAAGGTCTAGCTTAACTCCCTCTAATTAATATTAGGGCACTCCGCTATATACTAAGGGATCCCTAGGATAGTATTATAGCTATTACTATTACTAATCCTAAAGTTATATAAAACTATCTGCTAAATGCCTATATTATTAGTTATTTAGGTAACTAACTTCTATATGCTATAGTTAGGTCCCTTGAATGCCTATATTCCCCTTATAGGTTCTAAGTTATTAGCCTCTAGTTAGGTACTAGTTATAACCCTCTAGTCTATAATATTCTTATTAGCTCTATAATTAATAAGCATAGTACTAGTCTTCTAGCTACTTATAACCTAGATCTATATTATTATTTCAAAGCGACGTAGCTAGTTACTATCCTACTAAACCGCCTATATAGTTACCTAGTTCCCCTCTAGTTATTCGCTAGGGTAGGGTTTGCCTTTATAACAGGGGTAGCTACACTTCTTATAGTATAGGCACCTCAGGGAGATATAGCCTTTCCTATTATAACTATAATAGATAGTTTCCCTCTTAGTATCCTATAACGAGTCCTTAGTATACTCCTAGTAAGTATTAGTATAGCTATAATCCCCCCTTATAGCCTCGGTCTATTCCTCTAGATTAGTGGTTTAGCCCTCTGATTATTATTCCTTATAGTTAGTCCTCTAGTCCCTTACTAATAGCTTATATATTTATATATTAATTATAAGTTTAGTATTCCTAGCCTTTATATTAAGTTTAAGCTGCGATTTTAGCAATCTATTCGCTATAATATAGTATTAGAGCTTAGGGTCTAGCCTAGCTATTATATTAGCTACCTAGATCTGCTCTAGTTATTAATAGGGGCTCTCTACCTTAATCCCTTTATAGTAATTAATAAAGCTCTAGTATAACTATCCTAGGTAATAATAGGCCTATTTAAGCTAAGTTTATATATTAAGGATCCTAGACCCCTTATTAGCTATACTATTAGTTAACTAGTCTTCTATTATTATCTAAGTAACGTTCTTTACCTTATTATTATATCTAATAGAAAGATATAAGGTCTATTGCTTTACTACTAATCCTTCTAAGCACCTAGTAGTATATAATACCTTTTTAAGGTCTAAGGTAATCTTATTTATTTTAAATTATATATCGAGGTTAAATATAAATTAGTTATAGTTAGTCTAGGTACCCCTTTTATACCTAAGTATTAGGAGGTGCTTCCCCTAAAGTTCTAACTAGTACTTCTTCGCCTCGGGGTTACTACTAATAACTATCTAGTAGGTAGTATCTATTAAGGTTAATAGTTAGCTAGCCCTTAAGGCCTTAAGATATTCTTATTTATGCTTTAGTTAACTCTTCTTTTCTTCCTCCTTAATAAGATAATCTAATTTAGCCTCTATTAGTTAATTAACTAGTTCTTTATTAGTACTCTCTTTATTATTCTAATTAATAAGTATCTTATCCTAAGTTTAGCTATTTAGTAGCTCCTATCTAATAGGGGATCCTACCTCCCTAGTAGACCTATAGGTAGGTATTATTATTATATATAATACTGCTCTAATAGTCTATACCCCTATTAGCATAAGTAAGAGAGAAGAATATATTATAAAAGGGTATAGTATAGAGTAAAAGAGTTAGTATAGATAGGTATAAAGTTAGAATATTTATTCTTCTCTAGCTCTCTAGTCTATTATATAAGAGTATATAAGGATTAGAGGACTTATCTAAGGAGCTACCTAGTACCCCCTACCTATAGACTTCCCTGGGATAGCCTATTATCTAAGGCGCTACTTAGTATCCCCCTTTTATAAACTCCTAGCATAGCTTATTATCTGAGGCGCTACCTAGTATCCCCCTTCTATAGACTCCTATAGGGTAGTCTGATAAGTCCTTTTCCCTATGATCTCATCCTGGCTCGTGATAGGTTGCATTCCTCAACCACGCCATCACTCCAGCAGAAAATGCGAGAAACTATATGATTCTGGGATTAAACTCCATAGATTACAAGCTGAAGTCGTTAACAAAATCAAACGCTAATCCTCGTCATACTCAAGTTTCTAAGCTAGGGCTGTGTCCGTTCCCGCTCTGCACTACCAGAACTGTGCTCACTTCAAAGATGCAAGAGAGAATAGCGCGATTGAAACTGAAGAAAGCGTAACAAGTTGGTTGCTAGAGGAAGTGACATCTCTTTCCAACTGGGGAGAGACCTCCGAAGCCTCACATAGGTTGTGTAGTGCCCATTCAGAGTACTCGCGTGGCTTCTCTCGAATTGATGCAGGCTCGTTGCTTGATATTCTGAGTCTGAATGCACACAAAGCTGTAAAGCAAGTCCAAAACCCAGCATAACGGCAAGATTGTTTAGAGGGTTTACACTCCTACGGAAAGATGAGCTGTTTCCACCCGATCCTCGACTCTCGAAAGTAGCCATGGACCAATGGTATACTCGTAACAGAACCTGCGAAAGAAATCCATTATCAGACTGACTCAAACACCATTTTTATAGGCACAAACAAGTTGAAACAAGATGAAGATGATTTGGATGCTGCTGGCTTAAGCAAATGAGATGTTTTGTCTCATTCTAGGAAATCATGCGTAAAAGAAGCAAAGTCAGGAATAAAAACATCCGCTGAAGGAATTGTCTTGCTTTCCCGCGTCCTATTTGAAGATCAGCACTGAAACTGTGTTGGGGTCTCACAATCGGATGATAGCTGCAAGGCCTGACAATAATGCGTTAAGCAGCCGCGTCGATTACTAAAGACGACGAGTTTCAGAATCATTCGACAACGGGTTTGAATCCTTGTGGTTCAGTTTCTCAAGCAACATCAAACACAAAGGATGACACAACATACGGGGAAACCCTCCAATTAATCAGTCAGTAAAGATGCGACCGCCAATGCTAATCCTGCCTCGAATATTCACGCAAGTTGAATACAGAGCCAGAAGTATTCAAGGTGAGTCATTCAGAGCTTTCTACGCTTTAACCTCGATGAGACAATCCTTCGGCCTCGGCCTGACGGCGAGGAGTTCCTCCCAGGCTTCTCGGCCGATGTGTTGCTGTTCGGAACTCACTGTGTTTATGCTTTTCATCAGGGTGTGAGGCAACTAAGCCAAGGTGTGCTCCTTACTTGTACGCCATGAGATGAATACGCGTTTACAGACTCGATGCTTTTGCTTCGGACAGTGGCAACACTCGGAATATGCACAGAATAGCCACGTCTCGATTCACGCCCCGACTTTTTGAAATCATTCCGAGGTTCTGAATTTTGCCCTGGATTGTAAGTAATGCTACCGCTGATTGGCGGCGAAATCTTGTGTTGCCATTCTCTGCGGCGATTTACTGCTTTCGTAGCACGATCGAGTATGCCAAGTCAGATGCAGATATTGTTTAGACGATCTCCCGGACCTGCAGGACAGGGATGCGGGTTCCCTTTCGGGTCTGCGGTCTGCGATTCCATTACTCGAGAGGAACGTGTGTCTACGAAGGTGCTTGCGCACATGCGCTGTTTTCCAACATCTAGTCTGCCCACCTAGCATTTGGTAGCTCGCTCATGCTTGCGATTCGCGCCACGGGGGAAAACCCCCCCCCCCCCCCCCAATAAATAATTATTCTCAATCGCCTGCCTCTGACTGACTCGTCTGCGTGGTGGTGGCGCAGCTGTCAATAGCAGTAGCAGTAGCCGTAGCCTCATCAGTTGAGCCGCGCGCGAAAGGAATTGGAAGGATCTTCCAGCCCGTCAGCAAAGAGAGACGACGTCCGTTGATTATCGCCGCATCGAACGTGGACTGGCGGATGTCCAAAAGATAAGAAAGATCAATCACGCGCCAAGATGATTTCCCTTCACCTGAGACCCTGGCCGTCACCGTCGGCCACCACAGTGCAGGCGACGGAAGGGCAATCAACAAGCACTATCGACGGGATGTTCTCATTGGACCCCGTACGCGGACGTGGGCAAATAATCACCGCCGGTCGATGACGCGCCCGCTAAGCCGCAGATGCTTGCGCGGTCCGCCGTTCGTGTCGTTTTTTTAATACAAAACGGGGATAGGGGTTCGCTGCGGATAATGGGGGGGAAAAAAAAAACGAAAGGTAGGGCAATCAAACTCTGGCATCGGTATCCGTACTCTCTGTACCCGGACGGCCATGGTAGCCACCCGCCACCACCACAAGCCAGCCCGCGCACCGTCCGCGCCGCCCGTTGCGGAAGTGCTTTTGGGAAAAAAACCCACCCTCTCGCTTCACATCGTTCGAATGAGGACTCTTCCGTGCCGGGGGGTTCTGTTCTGCGCTGGGCTCGGTTGCTGAGTAAGACCCACGTTCACTCAAGCTCCACGGCTCCACGGCTCCACGTTCCCCCTTTGTCCAAGGTGTCTGTGATAAGTGGAGGTCTCCATATGTCATCGGCGAAGCTACGGAGAATTCAGCCGGGGGGTGGTTGGGATTCTTTTTTTTTGTGGCATCTCCAGGGCCCAGGCAGCGTTCTCGAAATGAACAAGTGGCTTTTTCAAGAACGGTCCAGACTACGACTTGTCAACAAGTGTTGACAATATTGACAATAAACGGCTGCAAAAATGTCCGACCGCCAGATGAACCCCATCCATCTGTGATCTCTATCTCTCTCTCCCTCTCCCTCTCTCTCTTTTGCCGTGGAGACTGTGCGGACCTTCCCAAATCTCCCACACGATTGTGCCTCGGTCCCTTCCTGCTCAACTGCGTGAAGAGGCAACGAAAAGGAGAGATAGGGGGGAGAATTCTGGGCACTCGAGCCATTTTATTTACCACATCAATTTGCTTTACGACTTCGCCTACGCAGCCGCACGGATTGGCGGTATCAGATTGATCCATCTTGAAAAAACCTGCGGTTTCGAACGGCCATTTCCCAGTATCCGGAGTGGCACGCTATGCCCAAATCATTGCATGGATGATGGGGACTCGGGGAGCTTCTGGAGTCCCGCACCTCCGATCCAGTTCTCTTCTCCCGCCTGCTTGCTCCGTCGTAAAGCACCACACCGAGACCGAATATGGGGAGGTGTTCTGGAGATGAAGGGCACAGTCACTTAGCCACAGACGGTGCTCCGTGGAAGCCGTCCTAGACAGGGAAAAAGTTGGCAGAGTCCCGCCAATAATTCCTTGTTGCGAGACTCGAAGTCACCCAATATTGGGATAATTATAGCAACGATCACCACATGGGGACACGGATCAAGGTGGGAGCCACGGCAATATCATCCTTCTGGTGCCGGGCCAAAAAAAAAAAGGACGAGATTTGGCTTGTTACCAGAAAACACGCGGGCAACGCGGCAGCGCAGGCAGCGCGGGGTAAACGCGTTTGATGAACGCTCGTCATCGGTCACTTTGTGTACTCATGCCTTTCCGCTTCGGGTAGGCCGGATGCCAGTAGCTCACCGATATCTAATAAAGGAGAGTTTCCTGGGATTTCTCTCCAACACATCGATATAGCATCGGGATGGGGTGTGGGGGGGGGGGGGGCGGGACGGACATGCCGATACGCAGATATTCTTCTAGGCAGATGAGAACTCTGGGTGGCTAGTAAGCGAAAGATGGACATGCAATCGATAGCATGCTGCTGGCCTGTTAGTCTGTCTGTTTGACATGTTGGCACTGCAGGAACACAGGTCGGTGGCTGTGTTTGCGTGCACAAAATCGCTCCACTACGCGGCGTATGCATACCCATGATAGGGGGTGACTCAAACAAGCTTCTGTTCTCATCACAAGCAGGAAGGGCCTTGCTAACACGCCTCCTGGACACTCCACCTTGGGAATTGGAAACTGGCATCTCGATTATGAACGTAAGAAATAGTTCCGTTGTCGAACGAGCTCAACCCGACCCCGACCTACTTCGACATTTGACTTTCAGCTTGCAAGGACAGGACTTCCGCAATCCTGTCAGCTGTTCGGACGGAATACGAACATCAGACGAATGACACCGCCCGCCGATTTTTGTTTTCTTCTGTGCACTGGCCGCAGCTTCTGTGCGCTGGCTTCCGTACCCTAAAGCTTAGCCGCCCTGTCTCACGACGTCTTGAATGCAAGAGGCGCGCGCTGTTCCTCGGAGCCTGACCTTGCAGTCTTCAAAGGTTCGTCGCAGTGGCGGCTTGCAAAGATAAGGAAACTTGATGAGAACGACATGGTATGATGTGAGACGCACCTTGGGAGGGAAAAGGAAGGTTGCAGTGCAACTCACTTCTCTTCCGCACTCAGGCCCAATTGAAACTCTGTAGCTGCACCGTTGCAAATCCTACATGGCCCCCCCTTCATAATAAGGCTTGATGGTCGGCACATCTGCCATTTATTAGTGCACAAGCATTGGAGCCGAGCTATGCCGTGACGTCAAAACGATGTGCTGTTCACTGCTGCAAGAAAAGCCCACAATCACGCTCAGTCCACTCAGTCCGTCCCATCCCACCGGCCGTGTCGCGGACCTCTCCTGACTCGCTTGTCTCCTTATCGCACTCTTCCCGAAAGTTCTTCCCAAATACCCATGTCGGCAGGTGTGACTACAGTAAAAACCCAGCAAAAGGAAGAACAAAAAAAAAGAAAGAAAAAAAAGGGACCAGACTCGCCAAGAGAGCCAACCAACGCCGGCTGTGTACACTACTTTTGGACGGTGTCGGCGGCTGCCTGGCACAAACACGAGAAAATATGCAATGCAAATGCACGAATGGCCTTGTCCGCGCCCTAGACAACATTCAAACCCCCAACCACCAACCCAGGAATAGGGTCTTCAGGTTTTCTGTGCAGCGTTCTGGGCCTCGCTCTCTCCTCGTCATCTGAATCGAGCCGATGGATTTCGATAGCTGCTGCCCAGTCTTTGAAGCTTTTTCGGGCGGATCAGCTGTGTCTTGGTCTCCTGCGTGCCCGACACAAGCACAAACACCAAGGCTCAGGATCCTGGTAGGATCAAGGATCGATTGGCTTCCCGGGAAACACCCTGGTCGGAAAAGTCGAAAAGTCGACACTGCCCTTGTCAGGGCCCGCTTCCCATCCGGGCACACAACGAGCCTCGACAAAGGTCCAGTTGAGTCTCCAGGAAGAACGAGGACGGCCAGACGACCGCCCTCCCGAACTTGGACTTGGGCCCCAAGTCCCCAAGATCTGCACCGTTGGCCTGCCTGTTCACAGCTTCACCCTTCGCCGACGGGGCCATGAGAAGAGGATATTCATAGCACCCAACCGGCCAGCCCCCGGAACCCTCCTCGTCGAGAGCCGAACAAGGCCACCCGAACTTGAAGAGACCAGAGAGGGGAGACGTCACCGCTATGATGGCATGGCCACGCACACATGAGCAAAGCTCGAGCTCGTATCCTAGAATGGTGGGCTCCGCTGTCGACGGGCATGACATGCTGGTGATGACCCTTTTCGTGGGGCGATGCCTGGTAAGAATGGCGGGTCAGGTCTTTTTCGCCATGTATCCCATGTATCGATGCCTGCCCCCTTAGTACGAAGATTTCTGTCACCATCTGAGGTGTAGATTCCCCTTCCCCCGTAATCTTGGTTCTGGTTTTCTTGCTCTAGCTCTGCTTTCCGTGTTGTGTGTGTGTGGAAACTGGAGAACTTTACAATCGCTCAAGTCTCCTTTTCCATACTTTCGTCTTTCGTTCAACCAAGAAAACTGGCATCACTCGCTTTTGGCCGGTTTCTGAGTTCCGTCACATCGAATTCTGCATTCGTTATTTGTTGTTTTTTCCCATCCAAGTTCGTTGTGTGTCTAGCGTCATATCTGCTTGATATTCACTTTCACACGCAGCAAGCCGCGTCGCCTCACCCTCGCGTCGAGGAGCTCTCGGGCGTCCCCCACATAACCACATCCCAACCGCCAAAATGTGGTTAGGAAGCGCGCTCCTATTGCTGGGTTGCTTAACCCATAATGTTAATGGTTTGATATACGAGGAGCAATATGTCGGTTACAACCTGAACACAAATGAGACGGCGAAAGATCCTATGGGCTATAACGGAGAGTGGAAGAATCACGACTTTTTCCCATCACCCGACAACTGGCGGTTTCCATTCTACACTATCATGATGGACAGATTCGTAAACGGCGATCCATCCAACGACAACGCTAATGGCACCGTTCTCGAGCAAGATATCACGGGCACGCAGTTGCGATTCGGCGGCGATGTCGCCGGTCTCGTCGACACGTTGGATTACCTCCAAGGAATGGGTATCAAGGGACTCTACGTGGCAGGATCGATGCTTATCAACTCCCCGTGGAATTACGACTCCTACTCGCCGGTGGACCAGACTCTCATGGACTTCCACTTCGGCAACATCACAGAATGGCAAAACGCCATCACCGAAGTCCACAGGCGCGGAATGGTAAGTCGACATTCTTGAAGAGGTTTGAGGGAGGCATTCGTAGCTGATGGTGGGAAATAAGTACCTCGTGTTCGACAACACGGTCGCGACTATGGGTGACTTGATCGGTTTCTCCGACTACTTGAACTCCACGGCGCCGTTCGAGCCCAAGGAGATGCCGGCCATGTACAAGACCGATCGACAATACCTCGACTGGACGTTCACGACCAAGTACAACGAGACCTGCGAATACCTCCCGAGATTCTACATGGAGGACGGGCACGAGGTTGGAAAGGAAGTCTACGACATGTTCGGTGGCTGCTACGACGGTGATTTTGACCAGTTTGGCGACACCGAAGCTTTCGGCGTTTTCCCCGATTACCGACGTCAGTTGACCAAGTTCGCCTCCGTCCAGGACAGATTGAGAGAGTGGGTTCCCGCCATCAACCAGAAGCTTGCCCACTTCAGTTGCATCATGATAAAGACGTACGTTCTACGCTAAGAAACAGAAGTGGCGCGGCGCTAACGCAAACGCAGATTGGATGTCGATGGCTTCAGATTCGATAAGGCGCTGCAAGTCACGGTCGATGCCCAGGGTGAATTCTCGAGGCAGCTTCGCGAATGCGCCATCAGCGTCGGCAAGAAGAACTTCTTCCTCCCCGGTGAGATTACAGGTGGTAACACCATGGGTTCCATCTACATCGGTCGTGGGCGCCAACCAGCGCAGTGGTTCAAGGACGTCAACACGGCCTACGAGACAAACCGCACCGTGGCAGAGGGACAGGACATCTTCATTCGGGCAGAGGGTCACCAGGCTCTCGATGCCGCCGCCTTCCACTACTCCTTCTACCGTTTCCTCGTCATCTTCCTGGGTATGGACGGTACTGGTGTCGCCGGATGGGATGTGCCTAGTAACTTCGTCGAGGCCTGGGACGAGGTCCTCAGATCCAACGACTTGATCAATGCCAACACCGGTGAAGTCGACCCTCGTCACATGTTTGGCGCCATGAACCAAGATACCTTCCGGTGGCCCGCCATCAAATTGGGTCACGAGCGCAGTCTGATGGGTCTTTTCGTCATGACCCTTCACCTGCCCGGCATTCCCTTGCTTACGTGGGGCGAGGAACAGGGCTACTACGTTCTCGACAACACCGCGCAGAACTACATGTTCGGTCGTCAACCTCTGGTCTCTGCTCCCGCCTGGCAGGATCACGGATGTTACTCCATGCCGGCCACCCTCTACTTCAATATGCCCCTGGACAAGGCTCGTGAGGGCTGCAAAGACGATACTGTCTCCTGGGACCATCGCGACCCTGCCCATCCTGTCAGAAACATTCTCAAGCACATGTACTGGATGAGAGAGCAGTTTCCTGTTTTCCAGGACGCCATGTGGTTGGAGCAGCTGTCAAACCACACCGAGAATCTCTACTACCCTGGTAACTCTGGAATGGCCACCACTACTGGTCTCTTCAGCGTTATGCGCTATCAGCTCGGTGTCCAGCACATGGGCGACGATCTCGTTCCCGTCTGGTTCCTCTACTCAAACTGGAATGTCACCAAGAAGTACACCTTTGATTGCTCCAACGAGGACGACGCGCTCATCTCCCCGTTCGAGGCGGGAACGACGGTGAAGAACTTGTTCTTCCCGCACGACGAGATCAAGCTTGAGGCTTCACCCAAGAAGCTTGGCTACGCTAGGAACAAAGGCTTCAACGGCTGCACCAAAAACGTCACCATGACGCCGTTTGAGTTCCGCGCCTACGTCCCCAAGGCCGACTTCAAGAACCCTCCCGTCATGCTCACCAAGTTCAGCCCTGGCCACGATTTCCGCATCGAAACCAACGAGACCAGCAACACCGTCCCCATCGAGTTCCAAGCCAACGTCAAGATGGACTGCGACGCGTTCAAGAACGTCATCACTTTCAAGTCTGACACCGACGACAAGAGTGTTCCCTCCATCGACGAGAACTCCATCAAGTGCAGCGACATCTCCGAGCGAGTCTCTGACCTGACTGGTGCTCTGCCTTCTGTTTGGTCGTGGAAGGCCAATCTCGTCAACGTGAAGCACGGTGTCCACAGAGTCTCCGTCACGAACGCCACCGTCGACTCCGGAAACACGACCACTGCCGCAGCCGACCATTTCCTTTTCCGCATCGGCGCCAGAAACAACCCGCTCATCTTCTCCGCGACCGCCAACTACTCCACCACTCTTCTGTCGAGGTCCGACGACGGCACCCTCAAGATCAAGCATTCTGCTGCCGGCGCGACCAAGTTCCGCTACTCCACCAACTTCCAGTCCTCGTGGAGCGACTGGGCCGACTACGAGACGGAGACCGTCGTCAAGAAGCAACCATGGTCCGGAACCAAGGAGCAAGCGTGGAAGGGCGAGCACATCATCGTTCAATACTGGTCTAAGCTCCTCGGATCTTCTGCGTACATGGCGCACGGCGATGTCGACTACGACATACCTCGCCGCATCCCTCACATGTTCGCCGTCGGCAAGTTCAACGAATTCGGCTACGACAGTGGTCTCACCAAGTCGCTGAAGCACACTGGCCCATCGATGTGGGAGTGGCACTACATGGATGAGTGGCCCAACTACTTCAAGTTCAACGTTTGGGGCATGAACCCCGACAAGATGCCCGATCACTCGTTCGTGTACGGTGATGTCGACGGAGACAGCGTGGCGGAGCGTCTCCCCCCCTCCTCGCTCTACACGAACGCCATCAACATCACCATGCAAGTCGCGCCCAAGAAGCCTTACCTCGCGCTTAAGGTCACCCTGAACGACGCCACGTTCCGGTACGAGCTCATCCCCCAGGGCAACATGTGGGTGCAGTTCCTCCTCTGGCTGCTGCTCTTCATCCTGCCCATCGTCGGTGGTCTCGGAGCCGTCCAGGCCTTCAAGCGCTCTTTCTACCAGGTCAAGTTCAACGAGCACGGTGTCGGCGAGAAGTCCAAGTTCGGTATGATCATGGACAAGACCCGCAACGCCTTCATCGGTGCCGCCGGCGCCGTGCCCCTGAAGATGCGAAGCTCGACTGATCTCGTTTCTGCCGCTGCCGCTGCCACCACCGCCAACAAGCGCCGCAGAGTGCTGATTGCGACCATGGAGTACAACATTGACGACTGGAACATCAAGATCAAGATTGGTGGTTTGGGTGTCATGGCCCAACTGATGGGTAAGGCGCTGAAGCACCAGGACCTTATCTGGGTCGTCCCCTGCGTCGGCGACGTTGAGTACCCCGAGGACCAGCCTGCCCCCAGTATGTTCGTCAAGATCATGGATCAGATGTACGAGATCAAGGTGCAGTACCACCAGCTGGACAACATCACCTACGTCCTGCTGGACGCCCCGGTCTTCCGCAAGCAGACAAAGTCCGAGCCTTACCCACCTCGTATGGACGACTTGGAGTCTGCCATCTACTATTCCGCCTGGTAAGTTATTCTGCACGATGCTGGGTTCCCGGACGCCATCTAACAGTTGCCCAGGAACCAATGTATTGCCGAGACGATGAACCGATTCCCCGTTGATCTCTACCACATCAACGATTACCACGGAACGATTGCACCCTTGTACCTTCTTCCCAAGACCATCCCTGTTGCAGTCTCCCTCCACAACGCCGAATTCCAGGGTCTCTGGCCCATGCGCACACCCGAGGAGAGCCAGGAAGTTTGCAAGACCTATAACTTGGACCTCGAAGTTGTCAAGAAATACGTCCAGTACGGTTCGGGTATGCTTCGCCTTCCCCCCTTTCCCACCTCTCATGGGACTACTTACTAACGACTCGCAGTCTTCAACCTGCTCCACGCTTCCGCCAGTTATCTCCGCATTCACCAACATGGCTTTGGTGCCGTCGGTGTCTCCAAGAAGTACGGTGATCGTTCGTTCGCTCGATACCCCATCTTCTGGGGTCTGTCCAAGATCGGACAGCTGCCCAACCCCGACCCTACCGATACGGCCGACTGGGATAAGAACGACTTCATGAACGCGCCCAAGCCCCAGGTCGACCCCGCGTGGGAAGCCAGCCGCGGTGATCTGCGTAGACAAGCCCAGGAGTGGGCCGGTCTCAAGGTCGATCCCGAGGCCGAGCTCTTCGTCTTCGTCGGACGTTGGTCTCTGCAGAAGGGTGTAAGTTGATCTATCTACACGTGACAAACCCCTCCGTACGAACGATTTTCGCTGATGTCCGTTTCCTAGGTTGATCTCATCGCCGATGTCTTCCCTCAGATTCTGGAAAAGCACCCCAGGACTCAGCTCATCACCATCGGCCCCGTCATTGACTTGTACGGCAAGTTTGCGGCGCTGAAGTTGGCCAAGCTCATGGAACTCTACCCTGGACGTGTCTTCTCGAAGCCCGAGTTCACTGCTCTCCCGCCTTACATCTTCAGTGGTGCCGAGTTCGCTCTCATCCCCTCGAGAGATGAGCCCTTTGGTTTGGTCGCTGTCGAATTCGGAAGAAAGGGAGCCTTGGGTGTCGGTGCCCGCGTCGGTGGTCTCGGTCAAATGCCCGGTTGGTGGTTTACCGTCGAATCGACCAAGGCGGTATGTTTCTTCCGATTCTGCTTCCCTCCCTCTCTTTGCGTTTACTGACGTGCTTCACAGGCCCATCTTACCAAGCAGTTCAAGAGCGCCATCGAGTCCGCTCTCGCCTCCGACACCAAGACCCGTGCCGAGATGCGTGCCTACTCCGCCAAGCAGCGTTTCCCCGTCGCCGAGTGGCTCCAGAAGCTGGAGAAGCTCCAAGCCGGTGTCATCAAGGCCCACGCAAAGTACGGCAAGAAGGGCCTCAAGAAGGGCAACGTTCTCGTCAAGCGCAGCCGCGCCAGCTCCAACGCCGGTCTCCGCGACGAGGTGGAGCTCGTCGACCGCTCGCCCGCCTGGATGAGACAGGTTTCCGACTACGACGACGACGCCACCACCCTCAACACCGGCCGTAACACCCCCGCTGGCATGCAGACCCCCCACGGGTACTACTCTAGCACGCCCGGCTCGCCCAGCACCTCGCCTTCTGCCGCCTACGTCGACTCTCCCGGTGGTTCTCGCTCAGCTTCCCCTGGTCCTCATGCCCGCAACATCTCCGGCTTCTCCAACTACTCTGTCAGCGACCAGCAGAACCACAGCCGCCACGTCTCTGGCTTCTCCATGGCCGACACCCTCCCCTTGCCTCCCCCCGGCGGTGCGCTGGGTATCCACGACAACTCCTCTCGCGCGTCCATGCTGAGCGTCGAGGACGTCGTCGGCGATCGCAGTGATTACAAGCTCCAGCAGGTCGACCCCTTCTTCACCGACTCCAAGGGCGAGTTCTACCACGAGTTCGAAGAGAGACTCAAGAACCTCAACCCCAACAACTCCATCTCCGAGCTCTGTATTGAGGATTACCTCATCAAGAGTGAAAAGGAATGGTTCGACATGTACCTCGACGCGAGGTTGGGTCGTCCCTCACGCCCCTCCTCTCCGGCCTCCGGAAGAAGATCCAGTTCCAGAACCCGCTCGCCCTCTAGATCTCCCCTCGGCATGCTCAAGAACCTGTCCAGCTCCAAACTGAGCTTGCCCATGGAGCGCGGTCGTGCTCCCAGACGGTCCCACCTGATGAACAGCACCAACGCCAACGATGCCGATGGATACGGAAACCAGACGCCTCCCGACTCCCCCGGCTCTTACCACGCCCAGTTCGCCCTTCCCGACGACTACGTCCCCCCTACTGGTGTCAAGAAGTAAGTCCGATCCCATAACCTCACTCGACAAAACTAACACTGCCTAGATACCTCCAGTACAAGCTCGGCGACTGGCCCGTTTACGCAATGCTTTTGGCCGTGAACCAGATCATTGCCAGCAACTCTTACCAAGTCACTCTTCTCACCGGTGAGGTCGGCCAAACGGCGTCCAAGCTGTACGTCGTTGCCTCCATATACCTCTTCGGCTCGCTGGTATGGTACACCATGTCCCGCACTATTCCATTGCTCTACCCTCTCTCGGCACCTTACGTTGTCTACGGCATCGCCTTCCTGGTCCTCGGCTGCTCCCCCTTCGCTGGTCCCAACGACACCCAGGCTTGGCTTCAGAATGTCGCAACCGGTCTGTACGCCTTTGCGTCCGCCTCGGGATCTCTCGCGTTCGCTTTCAACTTTGGCACGGACGGCGGCTCCACCGTTCCCAAGTGGATTCAGCGGCTGGCCATCATCCAGGGTCTCACACAGCTATACACCCTCGGTCTCTGGGCTTGGGGTTCCTTGGTCTCCTACGCCCAACAAAACTCCCAGCCCAAGCCCACACTCGCCGGCTCCCCGGCTCTGCTGGGTATCTGTCTTCCAGTGGCATGCCTTCTCTGGGGCATCGGTGCTCTGCTTTACCTCGGTCTCCCCGACTTCTATCGCGAATCCCCCGGTCCCGTGCCTCAACTCTGGCAATCCCTAGTTAAGCGGAAGACTATTGCCTGGTACCTCTTGGCCGTCGCGATCCAGAACTACTTCCTCTCCACGCTGTTCGGACGTAACTGGTTCTTCTTGTTCTCTTCCCAGCACGTTCCGGTCTGGACCATGGTCCTCCTCGCCCTCTTCTTCTTCACCTTCATCTGGGCCATCGTCCTTTGGGGCCTGGCCAAGGCGAGTGCGAGCCATCCTTGGTTGTTCCCCATGTTCGCCGTCGGTCTCGGTGCCCCTCGCTGGGCCCAGATCTGGTGGGGTACCTCCCGCATCGGCGTCTGGGTGCCGTGGGCGGGTGGAGCTGTCGCCGGTGCCGTTGTCAGCCGTATTCTCTGGCTGTGGCTCGGCGTTCTCGACGGCCTCCAGGGTGCTGGTATCGGTATGATTCTCATGCTGACCCTCACCCGTGTCCACGTCGCCGCTGCTTGTGCCGCAGCGCAGATCGTCGGTTCCGTCTTCACCATGCTCGCCCGCGCTACGGCCCCCAACAAGGTCGGCCCGGGCCCCGTCTTCCCTGATATCAGCGAGGGTACTGGTCTGGCCCTCTCGAGCGCCTGGTTCTGGGTTGTGTTGATGTTGAACCTTGGTATTTGCATTGGTTACTTCAAGTTCTTTAGAAAGGAACAGGTTAGCAAGCCTTAAAGTGGGATACCCTAGGCTATGATTGTGCTTTTCTGGGAAAGACAGGGATAGATTTTGTTTGGGTAGCATATGAACCTCAAGTAATGACCACCTTACCACAGGTTAATAGAGATAATGAACATTTAGATATCTCTCAAACTGTCTCTTTTACTCCTTCGCGACCCTTGGCCCCCATTCGCTCTGTGTATGCTTTCGTGCGTTTTGCAGCGTGTGTCGCTCTCAATGTGCGTTGTTTTCGCAGCCGAGACGCCGACTTGCGAGAACCAGATGTCACCGTTTGCCTAGTCTCTCTGCTTGCAGAAGTAGCATCCCCTCGTCAACCCATGAAGCTCAGGAATACGCTCTTCAGGATGTCCACCATGTCTTTTTCACGGTGCTACTGCCGCTTGTCTATGAATCTGGCGGAACGCTTTCCAGTAGCGCGACGATGTTTTCGAGCACCGGCATCTCGTTCTTTTTCTCCGGACCTCGCATAAGACTACTCGCCAGTGATAGTGGTGTTTGGAGCCTCCTGTTTCTCACCCAGGCGTGAGCCTTGCTGTCAACCAGGAGCCGAACAGCCTCCAGGTGACCCTGCTCAACGGCTTGGTGGATTGCGTAGTTGCCGTCGTTTCTGTATGTGTTCACGAGGTCTTGGACCTTTGGCCTGACGAGTGGGCGGGGTGAGAGGCGGGGTGGGGCCAAGGTTGTATCAGTGTTCGTAGGAACTTGGTGATCAGATGCTGAAAGCCGAGGATTTGTGTCGGCAATAATTTCCTGATTTTTGTATACATCCGAGGCCAGGATGAAATCACCAGGATTTCTGTCGGAGTTGGCATCGGCTTGGCGAATCTCCTTATTACCATTTGGTGTCCTCTGCTACGCCTGCTGCATGATCAAGAAGAAGGCGCATGATATTGCAGTTCTTGATCCGGGTCGCAAAGAGAAAAAGAAAAAGAAAAAACCGTCTGTCCATCCGTGTCTTTGGTATCTGTAGAGGCTCCTCGCGTAGTAAGGACTCGAAAACCGCCTCATGACCTTGGTTAACTGCCAGTATCAACGGAGTCTGGTTCAACGCTGTCTTAGATTCAATGCTGGCGCCCCGGTCGAGTAGTATTTGACCTGGCCTCAATGTTGGCGCTCTTGTCAAGGAGTTGAGCCACGTGCGGCAACCCCGAGAAAGCTGCGCATACAGGCGCAGTCTCGCCTTGACAGTTACGGCCCTCCAGAAGAATGCTTTTGCGCCTGCAACTTAGGGATTCCCCTCAACATTTGCTCCTCGTGCTAAAAGAGGACGCAGAACTTCGTTTTGGCCGTTCAACGCAGCTTTGGATGACGGTTTGTCGAGATTCTTGTCACTGTTAATGTCTCCGATCAAGAAGAAGACGAGCGATTGTAACGCGATCCATGGAGGCTGCCATTGCCAGTGAAGGCACTCCGAGGCTGCTGATATAGCCAATGTCGATATTAGTTTCCTTAATGAGCCATTCCGCTGCAGCCGGGTTGTTTCTAATACCCCTGGTAAGAAGGCAATGGCCAATGTAGTCCTCAAATAGGAGATTGTCCATGCCGTCAATAAGAAATTTCATGATAGCTAGGCGCCCCCTGTCAGCGGCTTGCACGAAAACTTTCTTTATTACTTCCTTGTATGGAGGAGAGTTCGTTGTATAGCTTCCATGCTGTGAAGAGTGTGTTGGAGAAGTAGTCAAGCATCTCTTCAAACCAAGGTGATGCCCGTTGCTTTCCTACTGAGTTTGGCAGGTCTCGAGACAAGCGAACTATTTCGTCTATCTCCGCCTCCCGGTCAAGAAGGATTTCACTTTCCTCGGACAGTAATTCGATTTGGTTGTACTCCCTTTTCAGATCTTCCAATTGGCCGATCTGTTTCTGCAACTCCTCAATTCCTCTCTGCAATTGATGCCTCTCTTTGTCTACAAGACGGCCTCGCGTCTTCTTGCTGCTGATGGAAGCAGTGATGGCGTCAGGATTTAGGGATTTTCTCCATTTTGGAGCGCATTTTCTTGTCTTCTTTGACAAATTCCGTGTAGTCTGGGTGTATTCTATCAGCTTCATCTCAACAGTTGCATTGCAATTATGAGGTATCAGCCGGTGCGTAGTGTGCGTGTGGATAAATTGACCGCAAATACATGCTGATTCGCCATACCATGTTGAGTCAAACCTACTTCCAATTCAACGAAGCCATTGAAAGCGATTGATCAGCCTAGGATGTGTTTCAAAAGATCTAGGATGCCTATAAGAAAGTCCTGAGATATCGATACATCGCGCAACGATTTGCTGGTTGAGAGATCTGTTGATTTTATCGTTTGCTCCCCCCCAGCTGTGTCAGGTGTTTTTGCTGGAGTGCCTCTTGCTGTCGTGTGACGGCTTACGATCTTTTCGAACGAAGGCTGTGAGGTTGCCTGGGGCTCCGGAGATCCCGTTAGCAAAGAAGACGCCGTTTGTTGTTTATGAGAACTACTCTCTGGTTGGATCTTTGCTGATCGCTGGCTGGCAATGTCGCGACTGTCGGGGAAGCTCGGATCTGGCGGTAATTTCACGCAGCGAAACCGATTCCATGTCGTTTGAACGCTGTCAACCTACAAATCAACTCCGCTGAAGTGAAAGGTTTTCCCCCTTTTCCTTGCTCCTATCGATCCTGGGGGTGAGTGTCAACCTCCCGCTCACCAGTGGACGGCACGTCGATGCGAAACCCGTATCACCAATTGTAAGTCGGAGCTTCTTTGAATCGTTCAGGCTCGCAAATTCGTATGTATATTCTGTTTGTGTCTAGGTGAGGTGCCGATATCGTGGCGACTTCGGAGCCTGCGGGTCTCATATAGTCATCTGACCCAGTCCCCGGTGAACGCGAGTCAAATGGACGCCAAGCAACGCCTGGTTATCGTGGCTTGGACGACAATCTAACAATCCAAACGCTTGGCCGTCCGCTGCTCTCAAAGTCTCGGCAATCCTTCGGGCGCTTCGCCCCTGTTAGGCACGCAAAGGAGGAGCTGATGCGACCTCGGATTTAACAGAACTTGTCGAGATGGGTTCGTCGAAGGTGTAAAGCGCAGGTGCGGATCCGTCAGCTTGAATGCCATCGTACGGGCTCATTAGACAAACAATTGTCGCTTCGCAGGGTGCTGTCATCATGTACACGAAGTGCGACCCAACTGAAGCATACTTAGCGACGTCGACGACCACTCCGCTAGGAAATTATCACCATTAGTAGCAGCAAAATCGGCAACCCCATCAAAGCCTCATGAACACCTAGATTCAGATTCAAGGAATCTAGCCAGTATGCTTGTTAATCCGTCAGCCCAAGTAGCGGTTATTCAAAGGTTCCGGTTGACATTTGCTGCATGATGTCTCTGTTGTCTCCTTAACTTTCAAATCTCTCACAAACATCTTTACTTCAACAAGTGCCCCTCCGAGTCAACCCCCTCAGGCCTCTTCCAGTGAACAGGAATGCCACCCCAGCTCTCCTCGCTATATTTCTCCTGCACCTTCTTGCACGTTCGCAAACCCCACTCCGTGACGCCGACCATGGCGCAGCTCTCAAACATGAAAGCGCAGCTGCCAGCGCCCACCTTGGCCGGCCTCAGCTCCGCGTTCCTCGCCCCCTCGCCGCTGGAGGCGTCCGGCCCGTGCCCGCTCATCGTGTTGTGCAGGCTCGCGCCGCCGGGCACGAAGCCGCCGGAGCCGGCTTTCTTGGCGTCGTAGTCGCCCGTGATGAGCCCCATGAACTCGGACATTGTATTGCGGTGGTAGTACGGCGGGCGGAAGGTGTCCTCGGCGACGAGCCAGCGCGGCGGGAAGATGACGAAGTCGGCGATGGCGGTCCCGGGTACGCCGCTGGGCGCCGAGAGCACCGTGAAGATGGACGGGTCCGGGTGGTCGTACGAGATGGTCCCGATGGTGTTGAAGCGGCCCAAGTCGTACTTGTAGGGGTAGTAGTTGCCGTGCCACGCCACGACGTCGAAGGGCGTGTGCGGCTGCTCCGTCTTGAAGAAGTCGTTGTTGAACTTTAGCCTGATCGAGTAGCTGTTCGAGCCCTCCAGCGCCGTGGCCCCAAAGTCCTCGCTGAAGCACGCCACGGGAGCCTGGAAGTCGCGTGCGTTGGCGAGCCCGTTGGTACCGATCGGTCCCAGCTCGGGGAGGACGAAGTGGCCCTGGTATAGTTCCAGCGCGTACCCCCTCGCCGGGCCGGAGGGGAGCTGGACCTGGTACTTGATACCCCTGGGAATCACGACAATCTCGAGCGGACGCACGAGGAGCCAGCCAAGCTCTGTACGGATATCCAGCGCGCCCTCCTGCGGCACGATCAACAGATCGCCGTCCGCTGAGTAGAACGCCGACTTCTTGTCCATGCTCCTTCCCGCGGCGTAGACGTACATCCCGATTCCCTGCTTCAGCGTGGGATCCCCAGCCCCGGCAACGAGCCTCAACCCTTCGACAAAGTCCCAGTGCCGCGCCTCGTCGTGGTCGAACGGGTCCCAGCGCAGCTGGTTGGGGATGTACTGCAGCTTGGCGGGCTCGGCTTTGGGTTCGGGTGTCGTGGTCGGGGCGTACGGCGGGTGTGCGCAGGAAGGCAGGATACGGTAGAGCCAGGCCTGCTTGTTGTCGGAGCGGGGCGCGGTGAAGGCGGTGCCGGAGAGCTTCTCGGCGTAGAGGCCGTGGGGGGGCTTTTGCGGGGAGTTTTGGCCGATCGGGAGGGATCCCGGGACGGCTTCGGACCTGTTGGGGTTTGGGTTTCGGAGATTAGCATTTATCTAGTTTGCCGGTCGCACGATTGCCTCGAGAGGTGTGACATACTCGAGGTGAGAGTCGAAGCCGACCTGGTATCGGTATTTCTCCTTCAAGTCAAAGGTCGTGACAGGCATTATGGCGGATGATATATTGAAAGAACCAGACTGATGCAACCCGAGCCGGTCTGTATGGCGGGAGAGACAAAACGGGGAAGATAAAAGTGTGTACCATGGCTTTAAAGCTATATTACGTCCTCCCGGCGGAAACGGGGTAATCGAGATGACGTTGAACGTCTACGAGGAGGGATGGAATTGAGTCCCTTCCAAAGCCGAACGGTCTGTGTTCTGGCATTCCGCGGTTGTTGGTGGTAACGGTAAAGTCGCCGTGAAGCGGCATCTGCCGATGTTAGCCGGGGCCGGACGATGGACTTCTTAGGCCCTTCAATTCCGAATTTCCGCTGGTCGGAGAGGTTGGATTGGGGTCGCTGGTTTTCCCCGCGGAGGTGAGAGAGATGCGGACTGCAGATGGGCAGTATCCGCTGAGATCCGGATGGAGACCTTCGCTGATTGATGATGACAGGAGAATTGGAGTTGCAACCGTCGGAGGTTTCAGAGGATTGGTTTGTTCATGCGGTTCATCGAGGCCATGGCTTTCCTGAGCTTAGGAAGCTTCAGCTCCGGATTGCAAGCTATGAGGATATTCCTCTAACAATTCAAGGTGAAGAAGGCATGCTAGATAGAGTGTTGATACTGTTGCTGATTACCCCGCCATTCGCATCGGCAATGAAGTATTAGATATGATATATCGCAGTCACGTTTGGGAAACGAGCTTCGAGATCGCTCTTCACCTGACAGCGCTTTGAATGTTTAAATGCAATCCTAGCAAGCCCGCTCGGGAACTGGACCCTAGGGTAGTCCCGCGGGTAGTGGGTCACGATGCAGACCCGACAGCAGGAACTTGTTCATATTCACATTATCACCAACGTCTCACCGAGTAGCAACAGACAGCAGTTGGCGTTATGCCGGAGATTGGTCAAACTTCATCAGAATCACATCGCGGATTGCTTCAACATTGTGATCGTCAACGGATCAATTAAATCGAAGGCAAAGGCTTTTACCATCTATGCCCCGCCGAGGCGCCGCCGACGTCACGCAGTTCCTGGCTGGTACAGCTCGAAGCGTAAAGCCCCCAAGAGCAACATCAGAACCAATGCACCCAATCCGAATCTATCGCAACATCCTATTGCGCCAAGTCGCCATACGAGCCAGAGCGAAGCAAGCCAATTATTGTGATCAGGAAGTATTGGACAAGATACGGGAAAGTGGTGTGGGCTCATCACTCCTCGTCCTTCTTGTTCTTCTTCTTCTTGCCGCCGCTGGACATTTGTGCAGTGGAGTTGGGGGACAGGTGGACGACCAGGCGGGTCCACGACTCTTCCTTATCCCATTCGAAGCCCATCAAGTATGGCTTGTCCAGCTCATCATCAGACTAGCGACAGCGTTAGCACAACTCAGATAGGGTTCACACGATAAAATGCCTACTCTCTTCTTGTATGCCTTGTGGATTGCGTCAAAGGCATCCTTGATTGTGACACCTTTCAGGTTCCTTGCTGTTACTTCCATGCCGAGAGGGAAGTGGAGGTCAATCCTCTTTACTGGTGGTTCTGTCAGGTGCTTCTTCAGGATGTCCTTCTCCTCTATCGTGTTCGGTGAAGTGTTGATCTTCCTGGAGAGAAAAGTCAGCCAATGATCAACATGGAGGGTGACGACATGCGAGGCATGCCGTAGTCGATAGCGAGTATACACACTTACCATCCCGTCTTTTGTGTCTCGATAGCTACTTGAAGCTCAGTTCCTGCTTCCTCTGTGTTGGGCAAGTCATGTTAACTGTGGTCTGAGGTACCCGATCAAGTGCGGGGTCAGGTTCATGGCAGTGACATACGAAGGTCATTAATGTTCATTACACCCGGCGCGGCGGCCGAGCTCTGCCTGCGCTTCTCCTTGGGCGGGGATGAAGAGAGGCCCTGGACGGCAGAATCGACTTTGGCGAGTGGTTCCGACATGATGGTATTGTGTTTGTGGTGTGACTTGATCTGGATGATCGAGTGGTTGTGTCTGGCAGAAGGTTTCAAGTAAGCTTCTGATCTATTGTTTCTCGCGTGACTGCTGCTTAAGCTCCGATCCAGGATAGGAGCTCTCGCGTGTCAATGGAGGGGGACGAAGATGTACCTCTGAAAGTTCTTGGTTGATTTGATCGATGGTTGGGTGATGAGGAGGGGAATGGAACAGAAAATAAGAAGGGAAGGAGGACGAGGGGATGGACGAGGTAGATAGATGTCGATGAGGGGGGTCGGGGCGCCTGACATCAGCTTGCCCTGGCCGTGCTGGTGCTGGCTCTGGTGCTTTGAGAGGAGAGAGGGGTTCGACGGAGATTGGAGCAAGGGTACATCTGTACATGGAGGAAGCTTGACGCATCGACGTACGTACCTCAGGTCCCTCTCAGGTCAGGTCGTGGGGAGTGGGCGGGAGCGGTCGGGAATGGTCAATGAGACGGGATGGGATGGTCTGTTTGGTGGCATCGACGAGTCGGGTGCTGGGGCAGAGAAGCTCCCTGCATCGGCTGTCGCCTGGCTGAATGGCTGATGCAAATACATGGTGAATGGGTGGTGAGGGTAGGACAAACAGAAGTATCGCAGCTGAGCTAAGATTAATGATGCATTACGGTTTCGTCAGACCGGGCGGGGTAACTGCCCATCAATGGCGTCGCCAGACGATCGCGTGACTCGGGAGCTCATGAGATGCGCGGGCGGCGAGACGAGGCGATGCACCACGACTACGAGGAGCGACGGGCGGGCCACCCGTCACCTGCCACGACCCACAGATTGCGAGCCCAGGGGGAAATACCGAAGGTAGGTACCAACCAGTTGAGGTAGCTGCTCTTTCTTGTAACTCATCTAAAGAATATCCACATGTTATTAAGAGGAAAGAGCTATCTCTTCATGCCTTCCCTTGCCTTGCAATTCAATTCAGGTCGGTGGTATGGTTGGCTGATCATCCGAAACGGGCATGGTGCGACCAAGGGCCTCTCTCTTTCCTTCTCTCATATGGAAAGTGGAAACACTGTGGAGAGGCAGGCAAAGGTGCAGGTGCAGGCCATGCCAGAGCAGGTCCAGTCGACCTTCAAGTCAAGTGTTGAATCGGCTTTAGTGCGGTCTCCGACTCGAGAGAGTCTGGGGTACAAAAATCTGGGGAAGGGGCCGAAATAGGTAGGCTGACGCTGACGCCCAGACCCACCCTGATGGCCCTATGACGCCCGTCCCGTCCACTGAGCGAGCTGCCCTGAGAGCCGTGTTAGTCGTTTGAAGGGACGAGCTTCGTCCAGTGTGGGAGGGAAGGGGAAACCATCTCGAGATCATCGTGGTGCGAGTTCTTCTTGGGAGATTCCTATGCAAGATCTCGCTTTCGAGCTCCGAGGCGAGAAGCAGCTCAGCTCAGGGGTCGGTGCTTTGTTAATCGGCGCTGGAACCAGTTTCCACAGCGGGCAGCGGCACGCCTGGCGATTACCTTACCTGCCAAGGTGGGTGACGTGGGTCTCACCTCGGTGACACACCGTTCCAGTGGAACCACAAACAGCCCATCCCACGCTTCACGCTCTCACCTCACCTGATTCCCACCTGCCTCCGACCTTCCGAGAGTGAGACAGCAAACACACCGGGTTACCTCAGTAAGGTGATGATTTGCCAAGCATCACTTACCTCACTCACGATCGTCCAATCCGCGAAGACGACTGATCTGCCGAGCCACGCGAGTGTCACTATAGGAGTTTGTTTGCGAGGGATGTGCCCGAATGAGCAACTGATTGGAGACCATGCTGAAGCCCCTCACTCAGCGATCAATCACTACGCAACCACCTAGATCAAACCAAGCATCCCTCCCTTCAGAGCTCACACCACCTTCGCCGTGGTCCGACTCAATATAACTCATCCGAATCCCTACAGCTCTTTACCTGTCGTCACTTCACGACAACCTCGTTGGAGGAGTCTTGAGCATGACCACAAACGTGCTTTTGTTCCCGTCGCCCTCGCCCTCGCCCTCGCCGACCGTCAATCCACAATGCATCCATCACGTACATACTCGCCATCATCACGACCGTCATGAAGCCATGAATCCACCTCATGCTACTCAAACCCGTCCAAGAAAAGCCGTTACACCTCCCCCGAACCGCTGCACTAAAAGCAAACACAACACGAACATGCCATACCATGTCGTCACGTCCCCACATTCCAGCCGTATGCAGTAGCGCCAGCACCAAATGCCCTTCAGCCCGTCGCACGTCCCAGTCGGCATTCGCATTCCAACGTCCCCGCTCTCGCTTCCCGATGAGAAAGGGGCCCGCTGGCTCCGTCCGCGCCCGCGTCTAAGTCTACACCAGTGAATCCCGTCCGCCATGGGTCATGAAAGAGACGTCCTTGTATCGAGATCGAGTCGAGTCCTTTACGCGTTGCCTTCGCTGCAAAAGCGGCTAGTTTCCCCTGCGTGAGAGCTGTGTTTGTAGCAATTTTGACGCCTTGGCACGGTAAGTTTGGTGGATTTCCTCCGCTAATGGCTCAGTTGGAACACCGATGTCCCGGCCAAACCAGTCACCACACATGAAAGACGGCGTTCGAAGTATGCGTCACCTCACGCGGATTCCCCATCCGTTGGCCCACGTCACCAACCCCGGCGAACCCTTGAATTTTCCGCCCTTCGAAGCTCGCGTCAAACAAAGCTCAGGACGACTAGGCAATATGGCTGAATTGCAAGGTGAGGCAAACCCTACCCCGGATGGTTTGAACTCTAGCTGACTGACGTTCTAAAGAACCTTCGTTCCAGCATCGAACCGTCGAACCCACCCCGGGGTTCGAAAAGGATGGCAGCTGCGTATTATGAATTGGGCAGATCCATGTACATCCTGCTCTCGAGTGCGAAATTGACTAGGAAACTTGGGGATTGAGGACGATTGTTTGCCGGTCGAAGGATTGAAAGCTGGATGAGGCAGCTGGCGGTCGGAGGAAGCACGGGTGAGAAGGACAGCGCGATGGGTTGCGGTGCTGAAGCTAGGGCAAGGAATGAAGGGTTCACGCGGGGTAGATGTCACAGCTGGGGACGATCACACTTCTCCGTCTCTTTGGAGCGGGGTCAACGCCAAACGCCAAGGCCATCGCTCAATTTCAAAGCTTGGAGCTCGCCATATTCGTCAAACTTCAAGAATCGAAAACTCTGGCTTGGTGTGTGCCTACATGTCACTCACGCTCAGGTACTTCTGAACTTCGTTTTTGATCTGCACTTGGAATAAAGCAGTCTTGACAGCTCATCAGGAAGTAATTTTGACATGTTATTCGCTTGTAACTGTACATGAAACTGTCTGCCACGACACGACCACTTTTCTCGGCTAACTAAAGCTGTGCTGGCAGACACGTGTTAATTCATTGTGTTTGCTCCAACAGAATCCCATCAGTCTCAAGATATTCCATCCGACCAAGCCTCTTGTTGCTATCGGCGTTGATCATAAGAAGGCACGCGTTTCA
Source organism: Colletotrichum sansevieriae (assembly GCA_026260285.1). NCBI lineage: Eukaryota > Fungi > Ascomycota > Sordariomycetes > Glomerellales > Glomerellaceae > Colletotrichum > Colletotrichum sansevieriae. The sequence goes on along the minus strand of JAOQIF010000691.1, from coordinate 20,264 downwards.
TCTCGGATACGCCTCAAGTTCCTGAGGTCCCGTCGCAATGAGATTTATATCATCAATGTGAAGACTTCATCTCCACTTACAGAACGCGACACGCACTTAGGACACACTACACACACAGCGAGGTATATGTGGTGGTCTACCTTAACTTAATCATCCGTCTAGGGTTTGCTATCGAACCTCTTGACTCGACATAACACCTGACGCTTCAACTTCTTAAGATGTGACTACTTCTACTTGGTGTGTCTAATTCGACCTTTGAATGGTCACCTTGGAGCTCTGCTGCTGATAGGGCTTGTCCCTGTCCTCCCGGATGACCATTATCTGCTTGCAATTCGGATGGCCTGCCCAGAGAACTTGGGTTCATCGTCGTGTCGCTATTAAGCCCATGACAAGCTGCACGACGTCGTTTCCTCAGCCTTACCAGGAAGAAGACCGTTATGGCGACAACGAAAGTTCCCAGAATGCTCCCTCCTACCACACCTCCCATTGCAGCAGGACTAAGAGAGCCGATGCCACCTTTGCTTTCAATAATATCGTCGCTGGAAACGCCAGGTTTGGGCAAGTCTTCAGACCCCCGTACATGGTTAAGAAAGTCCGAGACACCTGGATCATATCGAACACCTTCGAGGTTACTACGCCGTGCCACGGTCAGCGAATGGCTCGAGCAAAACAATATAGCAATCGAGAGCTTACCCCTCGTAGTACCAGGTTTTGATGATATCCGGAGAATTGTATTCGGCAGCTTGGGCATCGAAGCTGTCTTTCCACACCAGCTCTGTGAGATCGAAGATACCAATGCCCTGGGGGAACGGATCCCGCTCCAGGTCCCAATCTAGGCTTGTGTGCTTCGCACCGCCAATCGTGATCATCTGACGTTGACAGGCCACGACACACGACATCAGGGAACGTGGTTGCTCGGGCTTGTAGTTTGCTTGCTCCCAGAAGAAGCCTGGAATGCTGAGGATCCAAACATCCTGGTAATCATACGTAGACCTTCCACCGAAAACAAAACTAAAGCATAAGTTAGCACATTGTCTGCCTCGATTACGTGAGACGCGTGAAAATAGTCGTCAGAACTTACATTTCGTACGTGTTATCTCGACTCTGCGCCCCAACTGAACACGGCCAGCGACGTCGGCCCGGAGGGGTCCCCGTCGTTCTTTGCGAATACCATTTCTTCGTTGTGGGGTCCATGAACCATAGCTGCTCCATGCTGCGATCTTGAGGTTCCCGACTGCCGGAGTTGAATTCGCTGCCTCCCAGGAGAATTATCAGCCCATTCGAGCCAAAGGCCGGACAGTAGTGCGCGCTGCCAGAGTAAACGGTCTTAGACTCGGAATACGGTGCTTCGGTATGGTTGGACAAAGCGTCCTGGCCTTGGCCCTGCTTTGCGGATGCGTAGTCGACATGCAGGAAACCAGGTACAAAGGCCCCAAGAGGACTGCCTTCGTCATGGTTCTGCGTATTCTCGGCAAGTCCTCCGAAATAAAAGCCCGATCCCGGCATACTAACAAAGGGTCCGCCGTGAGAACCAGTGAGATTGGACGTGGTCGCAAGACTCCAAGATCCACCTCCACTGCCGTCAGCCTGGAACTTCCACACCTCCGCGGCCGCTGTGGTTGGTATTGACTTGCTCCCAAGGAAGCCTCCCCAGGTATAAAAACTGCTACTGGATTCGTCCGTGAATATTGCCTGTCTTTGAACTTTTGGGGCATTCTTTGGAATCTGTCGTATTTGTACATTATCTGGCCTCCAGGAACTCGAGAGGTCTATGGATAGGGTGCTATCGACTACACGTTAAAGAGCTTGTTATTAGGGCTCGTAGGCTGCCACGAAGAGTAGTTGACGTACCAGTCTTCGCTTCTTGAGGGGTCCCTTGAATCTTCTGAGATACCTGACCTCCATCGATGTACAGGTAGTTCCCTATGACCGTAGCTGTACTGATTGTGAGATACTCCGACTTTGTAGAATGCGAGAAGTCATCGTCAGGCATACCTCTAGCCCAGGCTCTCCTTAGAAAGTCTCCCACTGCCGGGGCGTCGGATAAGCCATCATCGTCGTTGGCAATGGCAATCCTCACCAGATGGCTAGTGAGGAGGAGCAGTGCTGCTCGCGATTCCGAAATAGGAAGGTGCATCGACGGATTTTCCGAATCAAAAGCCTTGGGTCGTTTGTAGCTGCCATGCGAGCATGTCTGGCGCAATTACGCGACAGATCGACTAGGTTGAAATTAAGAGGATTCGAAGCCTGTGCGATGTAACATGAGCAAAATCAAAAGGCAGTACTTCAAAGTGAAGAAGTAAATCAAGGCGAGCGATCAAGTGCGAATATAAGAAAACGACGCGTCAAGTGTTTCGCCAACCTCTCGTAACGGATCCGCAGGAAAAGTCCCCTATTTGGGTAAACGAAGTACCACAAAGTAAGATTATTGTGGCTGATGATGTTGATCTTGTGTCACGGGCCGAGGCACTTTCACTCTCGAGCCTGCCCGCAAGTCTCGATGCGTCTTAGGTGTGTCTTGGTATAGGAAAGGCTGAGGGCAGTTCACACCATGATTCCACGTTTCCCCCTCGTCCGGAACATCGCCCTGCTTTCCCTTGATCTGCGAGCTTGATCCGGCGCCTGGCTTCTGAATTCTCTCCCAGACTCCTTACAGAGACCATTTTGTCGCTGGTCTCTCTTAGAAAAACACCGCTGCTACGTTGCGGGACAACTAAGACCCCACCCCAAGCAACGAAATCCCCCCACAACCGATAACGCGATTTTTATGCATTTAGACCCTTACTATAATAATTATATTTTAACGTATCGCTAAATATCTCTATCAATCTATAATAATAATATATAATTTTATACTCTCCTTATTATTAGAAGATTCGCTATTAATTAATACTACTTCTAACTTAATTAGATAATTTTAAACCTCTTATTACTTCTTCTGAATATCTTTAATAATTATAAATCGCTTATTTGGTTTTAGCTTAACTTTTCCTCTTAGTTTTAGCTTATACTTTTTAACCTAAGCCTCGAGTATATAAATAATCTACTAGTTATTAGCTATAGCTATATTATTAAGGTCTAATCGCTTCCTAATTTTCTCTAGGAATAGGATATAGATAACTAAGTCGGGCTAGAGTTATTATAACCTCGTTCTGCCCCTTATATTATTATTAAATAACTATCTATATTATAATATATTAATAAAAGACTTCGGTATCTTTATAATATTATTCTCAGGGCCCTCTATAATATCTACTAGCTTCTCACGCTATGCAGGGGCCTTCGGAACGTCGGTTGCTATAGGGGTATAGAAGAACCTGCTTATAAGCAGCTTTGATATATTAATAGGCTATATACCTATTGCCTTCTAGCCTGCTTTAATAATATAAGGCTAGAAGGTATTACTACGGGTATGCGAATAGCACCGGAGGAAGTTCTACTTGCTAATTAATGCTAAGTTAAGTATATAGTTATATTCCTCTAGATAATATCTATAGGACCCCTTTAGAGGTAAAAAGACTAATATATCTAGCAGCTATATGAAATATAATAAATAAGCCGGCAAGCATACTAAATAAATATTATTAATATAATATTTCTATATAAACTTATTAAAGACGTAGCTTCTATAGCTATTTATAATAAGAAGACGCTTAGAACGTAGTCTCTTAGCTTCTGAGGCTATTCTAGGTAAGAATACCTTCTCTAGCTACTCGATACCTATACTATTTAATATCTATCCGTTTTTTTAATAATATAAAATGCTATAAAGCGAAGTTCGTGAGATCCTAGGGGAACTACTATTACTATATAGTCTTACCCTTAAAGATAATAAGTAGGGGTAAGCTTTGCCCGTTTACTAAGATATACTTAATAATAGATATCTAGGTATAATCCTTAGAGCTCTAGATAAATATTAAAAGCTTTCTAGAATATCCTAGTACTAAATTATCCCTCTATATCCCTTTTATAATTCCTATTTTATCTATATTCTATTAAAAGCTTATTAGTATCTTCTTAACCTCTAGAAGGTTAAGAATTATAAAGAACTACTTAATATTATTAATAGTAACGTTTTTAACGTATTAAGTATTAATCTTCTATACCTTAAGCGTCTTAATAGCTAGGTTTTAGCATAAGAAGCCCTCTATCTACTTCCTCCTAAGTAGCTATATATTGCTAGTAGTATAAAGGATATATTTAGTAAATATTTATATATATTAATAGCTAGGTGCGAAGCTTAGGGAGCCTTGCGTAAGGACCTAAGTTATTAGAGCTAACTCCTGCTTTATACTTAGGCGTTATTTATATACTTTCGACTTGCATTTTGATATAGCGCCTTTTAAATAGCTATAGATAGTAGTATATAGTACCCCCTATTCTCTCGTAGCTACGAGGACGGGCTAACTACCCCGTACGGCTATAATAGCGCTAGTGAGGTCGTCAGGGGTATAACTAGGCATGCAAAGTAGCGTGGTATTTTTTTCAGATTTTATTTCGATCGTTATAGTAGTAAAAAACCTAGCTAACTAGGATAATGTATATTATATAGCATATAGGTTGCGCGACGCAACGCGTTATCGGTTGTGGGGGGATTTCGTTGCTTGGGGTGGGGTCTTAGGTTCGTGTTCGTGGCTTGAAACCATGGAAGCCATGTCTCACGAGGGCTGCTGTGCTGCTGCATCGGCTATGTCCTTGGTCGACTGAACGCTGATCCCAAAAGTCCACCGTTACACAGGCCACGCTGCGTGGCTAAGTTCCAAATCATGGCTGAATGACATGCGATCAACACGGCCGGTAGCTTGGCGTGGCGGCGCCTTTGCAGCAGGGAAGAAGTGCTCACCAGCCGAGTTGGCTGAACAGGGCTGACAAGGCAGAGCAGAGTTTTGGTGCGATTTACGAGGTAATACTCTCAGTCTCGATAAGGCATCCTTCAGGCAGATTTGGGACTTCTTTTGTTTTGAAGTTTGCCCAGAAGCGTGACAATCGCGTGTATGTGCGACATTTACATGTTGCTTGCAACACGAAGTCAATGGAAGGAAACGATTATCAACGGCGTTCATTAGAGCAGATGACTGTTCATGCTACCTATGTTGATCACTCAAATTCTAGCGTCACTGATGCGCCAACCAAGAGTTCTCTCAGACTTGTAGAGACAGCTTTCTTTTGACTTCTCTATGAAATCGATATCTTGTCCAAGCTCAAATCTGGACAACCTCATTGAGCTTCCAATCCCGGCATTGGCATATCCTCAACCAGTTTCTTCCCGTCAAATGTCGGCATCTCAGCCGGTCGTGACCACAATGAACATTCTCGCAGTCGTTGTATCGCCCTTGTTCTTCCAACCGTGAAGAGTACCGCGCTGCACAATCACGTCGCCGCGCTTCAAGGCCTGCGTCTCCCCGCCGTCGAGAGACAGTTCCAGCTCGCCCTCCACCAAAACACCCGTGTCGATGCTCTCGGTGCGGTGCAGAGGCGCCTCGCTCCCCGGCAGAAAGTCGACGAAACGGGTGATGAGACCTCCGCGGTGTGCAATGCCGACGTCGTTGGGAAGTTTGGACTTGTAGAACTCCAGCTCCTCGTTGCCGGGGAGCGGTGCGGGAAGAAACGGGGTGGCGTAGGCGAGCCACAGGTCCACGCCGCGAGCGGACGTCTTTTCAAGCTCGGGGGGAACGCTCCTGTCGATCACTGCCTGGCCGGCGTCGTTGTGGGTTGTGATGATCCGCCGGAGAGCGGGGAGGGGCTCGTACGATGGGGCCGCGTCGGAAGACATTTTGGGTGGCTCGACGGAAGAGCTATCGTGAAGCGGCGAAATTTGAGTCGTCCGGGAGAGGAAGAACCGATTGCGACGTGTTTGTACGACGACGTGGCTAGCTTCCTTTCATACTCAACTCAAGATCAACCCAAAGAATTACGTTGGTTGTTCTACTTGGAATTCGTAACTTGCTTTCGCTATCAGAGGAGTTGAATGGACCTGGTACCAGTAAATCTGAGATTACATGAGTACGAGCTGCAGATATCGGCCGGGATGTCGTGCATATAGGTCGATTGAGGAATAGCTCTTCGAAGTCGAGTTTCCCAACACGCAAATGAAATCAGAGCGGTTTTTCCCTGGTCTTATTGCGACCCAAGAGTCTGGTAAGAACGGTACGGTGGTTCGATTTCCGAGTGCTTGTCAGCTTACTGCATGAACTCATTGTTGGTGCTCAGAGGTTTTCTCATCTTACAGCCTGTTTCTTGCTTACCGCCAAGTTCCCAGGGATTGGAGCTGCTCGCTTGCGGGGTCTGTTTGAAGAGAGGCTTGATTGATGGTTTCTTCAAGAATCAAGCTTGAGCATGACTGAGAGGTTGTGGCCTCGGCGTAACCGGCTAGAACAGGCGCAGCCCACAGGGCATGAATATGCACGAGTTTTCGAACTGCCGATGCAAATCACAGTAAGTACGAACCGGTAGTTTCGGGTCAATTTTTCAAATGCCTAGTCGCACATGCGCTGCTGCTAGTCCAACAAGGAGCTTTCTGGAAGAAAGGGTTTAGCCTGGCAGTCTTTGCTCTGTGTTGGTGTAAGCCGAGCGGTCTTCGGCGTCCGATGTTTTTTTTGGAAGAAAAGAATGCATGGTCCGAATGTCCCTTCAGCCTATGGTTGCACTGAGCAATGCTTCCGCAAGGCGGTGCTAGATGTAGTTTTGGTCAGAAAGGATAGCTCGTTCAGTCCTCAGTACGGAGTGATGGAACGAATCTTTACGGCCAAAACGTGAAGATCATGCATGAGACCAGATGACTGATATGGACGCATTCATGTCGAAATATTACTGACTTTAGATTGAAGCCTCCCTCAGTGACCGACACGCCCCTTTAAAAGCGCTTCACGAAGCTCTTAGGTCGGGAAAACGAACTGCAAAACTGCTCGGGAACTAAACCCAGACGATTATAGGCAAACCGATCGTCAGCGTGTTCTTCTACCCACATAGTGAGCTCGTTCTTCTTGTCTTTATCTAGATAGGCCACTGGCATGCGCCTATTTTGGAAATATTCGAAACTGTTCTCGTCATCCTCGTCCAACCATCGTTGAAATGAAGTCCCGTCCTCCTTGCTATCCCCAGCCGTAGACTCGGGTATGCTTGCGTTTTGAGTGGCCGTGTAAATTTTCTTGAAGAGGGGGCCAACTCGGATGGGTTCGTCAAGTTCTTCGCCAACGTCATCTCCGAGACCATCGATCATGTCCTCGTACACGTCTGCTTGACCCCCATCGACCTTCACCCTAATTGAATCTGGTCTTCCAGCGTTGCCAGGGTCCGGTAATAGAGTCGCAGAATCGAAATCGATCTCCTTTCGCCAAGGCCAGAGTCCTTTCATGACGGTGTTTCCGTTGATCGTGTTCAAATTATGCCATGGCTCGAGCAACCAGTAATGGTAAATCAAAAAGCCCTCGCTGTTCCACGCGAAGACGCGAAGCGGCTTCACACTGCCGTCCAACAGACTTTCAACCCGGCATTGGCCTAGGGCCCCCACGGTCTCAGCGCATACGGCTAGATGCGCAGTCCAGTTCTGCTCGGGGTCGGCAAACACCCATCGGCGCGAGTGCTTCCAGCGGTCGCTGTGAACCTTTCCAGGACAGATGCTCACCGTGACGCAGCCGGAGTTCTGAACTTCGTCTTCCAGTGTGATGTAGAACCCATCGCGCATCAGATTGATTAGGTTCGTTGCGAAGACGTATAGATTGGCTTCCCATGAAGAGTATTTCGCAGTTTCGTAAAACGTCTCGCGAGACGTTTGGAACCACTGAAACCTGGCATTGTGCTCTGGGACATCGCCGGCTTTGACTTTGGTGATTGTGAGCTCTTCAGCCCCGACAGCATGCATCCGATTTTGAGGTTTCATCTGGCTGTGAACCTGCGATCTTGTTGTCGTGATGCAGGACTGCGTAAACTTGACTTTGTTGATATTCGTCGCAGGTTTGTCTCGCTCGTTGGTGGCGTTGAAGATTCCATTCTTGTCAAACTTTCACACCGGCAGAACGCAGCTAACATATTATTCATTGTTTGCTACCGGAGACATAGATCTAGAACGGCGCTTTCAACCTGGCCCACGAAGCCTTGGCTCGTTTATAGAGTTCAACCAAAAGTTGGTACCTTGTCTCCTTTCCCCCTGGAAATAATTGTGGATCCATTCTGCAAGTTTGATTCCAAGACGAACCAAGTCGATTAACAATCGATGCTGCGACGAGGTATTAAAGTGCCGCCCTTCCAGAACCCCATCTCCTAATCAACCAAAGACCGTCCCTACCACGCCAAACCTGACCGTTTCATCTCCTGGTTGAGACTAGCAACGTCTGTTGTCCCTGGGGTATATATCGGGGTCTCGTCCGTATTCTCGTCGGAACTGCGGTCGCCTTGAGTAGTCGCACCCGCATGTGGCTTTTCTCCAAAGCATCTCTCCATTCTCGGCCACGGCCACAGGCCCGTCAAGGCCATGTCCTCGTGGATCGTGTTGAAGCTTTCCTGTGTCTGGTATGCGTTGTAATAGTACACGAGCAGTTTCTCCTGATTCCATGCATTTCCGTAAGCGATTCGGCCCGTCGTCAAGTCTCGCATTCGGAATGCAGCCAGGACGCTCAGGCTCTGCGCTCCAACGAATAGGTGTGCCATCCAGCTGCCCTTTGGATCCAGAAGAACGAAGCGGCGGAGGTGGACCCAGCCTTTCTTCTTGAGCATGTCGGGTGATGCATTGCGGAGAATGCAGCCGGACTGTGTCACCTCGTCGTCTGGCGAGAGATAGAAACCCTCTCGCATGAGGTTCGAGATGTCTCTGGTCTGGACGAGAAGCCGTGCCTCCCACTTCAGGCTTGGCAATCCGTCGTTTGCGGTTCTGATTTTGTCGAAAAAGGTGAACTCGATGTTGTAGGGCGGCACCTGCAAGGCGTTCTCCTGGGTGATTCTCTTGGGCTGACTGAGACCGGAACCCATGTTGACGATATTTTCGTTCCTTCAAGAGTGGGTTGGTGGAGTTAGTTCGTTCATCGCCTGGGTCAAACCTGTGTTTTTGTATTGTATCTGACGATACCTTGTTGGGCAGTTGAAACTCAAATTTATGCCCTTCATAGACTATAAAGAGTCTAGTGGCGTAAATTTGACGCATCAGAGTCCCACGCTGCTTATCTTTGGTGGCGCATGATCAGCTCGTCAGCCTCCAGCATGTCAGGGAGATGTTCACGTGCCACGGACGCAAACTCTCCAAGTAAAGGATACCAAGACTTTTACAGCTCAATTTTGAGAGTACATTGCTAGCCGGCTGATTGACATAGTATGATCATTGATTATCGTTTGCTGAGCAAGTGGCAGACTCAAGTAATGAATCGGAACCAGGCACATGCTAGGGGAATAGGTAATGCCTCAAGACAAGAATCATGTTGACCCGATAGTTGCTAGCTCTTATACGGGTTATTCACGTCGTAGCAGCGCTCAATCTGATCCTCCAAGTCCATCTTGCAGTCACCCTCATTGGACCAAGGCCAAAATCCCCCAAGCGTCACCATGCCGTGGCACAAAGTGTTGTAGCTGTCCTCCGCTTTCGCCTTATACTGAGGCGTCGCCTTTGGATCGGGCCCGCATTGTTTATAAACTTGGGGCATTGATTTTCGAGAATGCAGCCGGCCTTCGGGACTTCGCAGGCGGGCGAGAAGTTGAGACCGTTGCACGCCAGGCGGGGGATGCTTTCGGCGTTGAAGACGATCACTGCCTCCTAGTTGTCTCGCGAGTCTTTGCCGTTGGAGATTTGAACGACAAGATTGTATTTAGGGATGCGGATGGCACTGTTCTTGGTGACCCTTCGGGGCTGCCTGAAGTAGATACCCATATTATCGATCTTCGGGGCTCCAAACTTGTGTATGTGAGGTTGATGAATGTTTGGCTGGGATGCTTGTTTCGAAACGATACGAAATACCCAGTCTAGCGAGAATTATCGAAAGATGGCCATGCTGGTATGGACTGGTTGACTTTCTGGATAGTGGCGCAGCTACAGTAGGTAGACCTGTGCTCCCAAGCAGTTGATGGTCTTTTTTAATGCGATGTTGTTTTTCAGCGTTCACTCTGTGTAGCTTCAACCATTTGATAACAGCTAGGCTTACAGCGCACTGCTACATCATAATTCCAGAATAGTCGAACGCTGGATTTGTCTAGTGTTACAGCTCAAGTGGGTGACCTTTTGTTTCATTTTGTCTCACGCTGTCTTTCTTTTCCGTCCGTTTGCCAACTAGCCTTCGTCGATTTCCTGCGATTTGCTTCTCCTTCACCGGGTCTTGAGAAGCCAGCCGTCTCCCTCCTTACCTTTCGCACTAACGCCACCCCAAAAGATAAGGCTCTTCGCATCTGCGGCACCAGCACCAAAATAACCACGGGGACCTGGATGGGCCTTGCCCTCTGTCTTCACTTCTTCGTTTGGCAGAAGCTCCACCTCGGCCCAACTGAATTCTCCAGACTCCACGCGAGGCAGCTTGTCTCGAATAGCATCCTTGACGGCTGCAGCGGTAAAACCATGGCTGGGGAGCTGAAGTGCCCATATGTCGGTGTAGTAGTCTTTCTCGTCGGACTTGGTATCCTTGCCAAACATGTGGATAAGGTATTTTCGGCCGACTCCGGTGTCAACCGGTATGAGAGCACCGCCTTCACGGGGGCGCGGGCCAGGCACCAGCGGGTTTGTGGGGAAGTTGACGGTTTTCCATTGCAGAGCGTCGGGCTTCTCGCGCTCAGTCTCATTCGACTTGAGGTCCAAATAGTGAATCGCACCGCTCATGTCCGAATCGGTTCCGATCGTGTACAGGACATTGTCGACAAACGCGGCGGCGGTGGGTGGCTGTGGCGCAGCAGGCAACTCGGTCCACGCGAGTGTGTCAAAGTTGTACAACCAGGTCTCAGTGCTGGCCTCTTGGCCAGCAGCAGCGCGTCCACCGTGGAGAACAAGGATGTCTTGAGTAAAATCGACGAAGATGTGATGGTCAAATCTTGGGGTGAGGGTCTTGCCAATTTGGCTGGCGCCCGCGATCTTGGTCCACTTCACACTCTCTGAGTCCCACAACCACAAGCAAGTCTCGTCGATGGGCTTGCCGCTGGCGTCGGCACCGCCGTGGATGATGGCAAACTGGCCGCGAGCGCATGCTGCATGTCTCGTGCGTGGGGCTGGGATGTAAGTCTTGCCGGTTTCTAGGTCCTGCATGGCGAACGCTGGATAGCAGGCGTATGCTGCCACGGGTTCTCCGTTAGTGACGGCGGGTAGGGATAACACATGAACATCGGTCGTGCAAAGTTGGCCGTCGGCAGTCTCTCCGCCGAAGATACAGGCCTTGTGGTTGATGACGGTAAGTGAGTGATGAGAGCGCGCCAGAGAGAGGCTGGGAATAATGTCAGTGGGAACCTTGGTGGCGACTATGCCGACGAACTCACGAAGCATCGTCCTGGGGAGTTGTAGCAATTTGAGACAGGGAGACCTTGAGAGGCTGCGTCGGGCGTGCTACAGCAACAGCAGCTCCAGCTTCAAGGCTGGTCGAGACAACCTGCTCCGCGACTACAGCGCCAGCTACTGCTTCTGCCATGACTGCGCCTTGTTTTGGTGTGGTCTTTCGGTTTTGCGAGGCGTTCCTAGGACGGAGACTGTAATGGTAACGGAGATGAAGATTCCAAGCCTGATCGCGCACAGCCTGAAGTTTGGTGTGTCTAATGGGGAAATTGTTTGCTCAACAAATACAGCGGGCTGTTTTGACACTTCGGCGGTTGAGGCTGAGGCAGAATGACCTGCATCTGATTGTCAGGAACGATGGGCTGGGAAACGTTGAATGACGTAGCTCAGCTCCTTCGTTGCTGGCGCGGTATGACGTCACGTGTCTGGGTACCGATGTTGATCTCCTGCGAAATAGACTGCGCCTGCCTTTTCATTGAATTATCGAAAGTGAGATGACAGGCAAGAGCGGAGAAGGAATGAAATTGGCGGGCCCAATATTGATAGGTAGCATATAGACTGGACGGACCCCTGGAATAAGAATCCGGCCCGGGGCCGTAGTCATAGTGTCATGTGTGTGGCTAGTCAGGCGAGGTCTACCACGACGACCAGCTCGGTTGGAACTGAAGCACACAAAATTTGGTGCCCTAAGAATTTTTCAAATCTTTCAGTCAACGTTGCCGTTTGAATAGACGGGTGTTATTTTCTTTTGGGTAGCCAGCATGCCGTCATCCAGCGTGAAAATATGTGCTTACCTTACCACACGACGAATGAGTTAGTTTCGAATACCGAGAGCCAAGTCTGCATCCTATACGGCATGTAACTCTGAAGTCCATGCGCGACACGAAACTCGTGAGTCGATGGAAGGAGCTGCTCAACCATGCGGTGACTGCCACTTCCGGGACGGGGTCCGAGAAAAGCGGGTCATCGGTCGCCACGGTGTCGGGACTCGATTTGGGACCCGGAGATGGTCCGGCAAAGAAAAACGCGACCTCAACGCCTGCCCGTTTGAACTAGGCAACCAACCACACTTAGAACTCATATGTTATTATTCAAGTCCGAGCTTCAGGCTTCGACGCGGGTCCTTACCAGGATTGCGAACCTCAGCGCCAAAAGACTCGGCCTAATCGGCTCTGGCAGGGAGCGGCTGAGCTTGTACCAACAAACCTGATAACTTTTGCGTTGGTAGGGGGCTGAGACTGTTTGCTCAAACTGATCGTGATTTGACTTGTCAATCACAGTCTGATCAATGTGAGGCCCATAAGGTCCAATGCTTCTGCGCTTCTACAATCGCTCTTCTTAACCTGCGTGCCTCTGCAGCCAGACCTTCCCCGAGGTGTGTTGACTCTCTCAGTCAATTGAACCCTTTCGGGAAATTGGCTTGTATCAAGTTTCGCAGGCGGAGAAGATTGGATCTTGGGAGAAGTTAGATCATGCCCCTCTGCCTGATCATCACGACTGCTCTGACTTCCGTTCTCATCGATGCCCACTTGCAAAAATGAACGCTCAGCGGATTCTGCAGTGTCTTGTCCCGAAATTGTAGCAAAAAGGATATATTAGGCTTGGTTCTTCAAGGCGACACTTGTACGAAGGGCGCTTTTCCATTTCACTCTCCTGTTGGGGGGGTGGGGGGGTGAGGGTTGACAAGGACAACACTCGTGTGGACGTTGTTGCTGTCGGACAGGATATCGCGTTGACAATACATGGAGACTAAAAGGCGACGGCAGTGGTCGTCAGCAGTCGCGCCTCATAAACTAGACAAGTCAATCGTCAGAAGCTACAGCTGGAATGAATGCAGTCCAATCACCCAGAGGTCACGGCGTCTTAAGTACTCAAAGACTTACGGGATGCGCCGAAGCCATCAATAATAGATACCTTAATCGTAGCATCACGGCACAGAAGCCGGCTGCGCACCCCCAAATTTCTGACAGACATCAAATTCGTCCCAAGTCCCTGACTCTCCAACTCACATCATCGACAATTCTTTCCTCCAAAAAAAAAGAGAAAGAAGAAAAAACGAAAGCGAGCACCCCACGCATATAACCCCCAAACCCAAAGAGCGCAGACGAACCAGGGCCTCTTTCGAGAACTCACCCCCTTTCCTCGGCCCTCAGATCGCTGGTTCGATACACGCAAACCAGCGGAAAATCTGGGCCATCTCGCGTTCCTGTCAACCAATCTTTTGACACTCACATAAGATGACAGCGCTCATGCGGCAGCCTGACGAGGGCGATGAAACCGTGATTCGGGAGGGGTGTTCCCCAGATTCGGAGGCGCAACCCTGCGACCCACCGACCTTGAGACGTTTCAGCGAATCATCATGGTGGGGACTCCGCCCGATTTGAGCTAAAAGAGGTAAAAATCTAGTGCCTGAGCCCCCCATTGTCCGCCGTTTTGGCAATTTTAGGGTAGGGAAGTTGACACAGGTCGCAGAACTTCGGCCAGCTCCTGGACTCCTGTTTGGGCCAGGGCCGCTTCTTCCTCACCTTGTCCCAAGATCAATAGCTGAACTTGTCTCAGGTCGCAAGTTCGTGTGTGTGGGGGTAGTTTTGAGAGATTGTCACAGTGTCGAATGTCGTCAAGCTTAATATCCTCTTTTCCGAGCTGTTAACGGGACGCATTTAAAGGGCGCCTTGACGCCCGCTCTCCAAGTTGACATCTCTTGTTTTTGAGACTCATCCCATTCGCCTACTCTGCTTCCGACTCTTTTACAACCTTCTCTTCGTCTTCTTTCGGCTGGTCCTTCTTTAGTGTTTCAACTTTAAGTAACTTACTTCGATTCTTCGGATTTCCATCTCCAAGCAGCAACCATGAAGTTCACCGCCGTCGTCTCTCTCGCCCTCGCTACCGCCGTCGCCACCATGCCCACCGAGGACCTGTCCAGGCGCCAAACCGTTGACCGCGGTAGCAATACTCTCGTCTTCAAGGAGCAGGGCGGCGTGCCCGGAAACGAGTGCCTCACTTTCCGCAACAACGGTAGGCTGCCCCGAAACAATATCCTCTTGGTGGCCGAGATCTAACAGCGTTCTCAGGTGAAATCGTCAATGCCGCTTGCGTCAACACCGCCGCGGACAGACAGATCACCCTCTCCACGAGGAACGGCAACGACGTTCTGCTCGTCCAGCGTTCGTTCAGCAACGGTTTCCGTCCCGACCTCGTCAATAAGGAGGTCTGCGTCGGATTCAACGGCACCTCCTTCCGCGCCGAGGACTGTGCTGCGAAGAACATTGAGTTCGTCGCTCAGTCCGGCAACAACCTCGTCGCCTCTGGCGGCGCTTGCCTGAATGGTCATGATGCCCAGGCTCAGGTCACTGTCTCTGCCAACGGCCAAAACTGCGCGAGCTTCACCACCACTTCTGTCAGGGCCACCACCCCGTAAAGTGATACGAGAGGTTTTTTGAAAGAAGACCTGGGTTGTGCATCGAAATAAAAAAGAGAGAGAGGGCTAGGAAATGTGGTTCAATGCTGAAGATGGAATTTCGACTTAATTAACGGCAGATTATCCCCCGCGAGTATGACATACCCGCGTACAAAGACATTGATGAAGAAGTCGATGGATTTCCAGAATGGACAGTGTGCACAGGTGGGGTATATGGTATCTTGCTGGCCGTGGTGGCGGCCGCGACGATGGAGACAGCAAGACGACGACCCCGATAGTGCAATGGCAGGCCGGACACTGGAGACCTAGCGCAGATGTCACGGCGCTTTTCGAGGTGCTCGGGGTACAAGAATGGCTTGATTTTGAGTTTACAGAGAGCAGGCCCTTGCTCAAGACCGATGACGCGATGCAAGCCTGGTTATCGTGATGTCAGTCAGGCAGCGTGAGCCCAAACTCGAGGGTTATAACTTATGGATAACATTTCAGAGCTTGAAGTGCCTCAAAAGAGCTCCCCTAAGTTGGAGGGAGACGGAGATTATCGCTGTTTTGTTCATTCATTGAAGCCCAAAAAGCGACATTGTCCTCTCAAAGACGACCTATACCGCAGATCGACATCCGACTCACCAACTGATGGGGAAGACAACGGATATGCAACATTCGCTGCAGTTCCTGTAATTGATGAAGAATATTTCCTGGATGCTGAAACGTCTGCGGGTTCAGGCTCGTCCTACAGCTCAAGGCCTTCAAAGGCTGTTGGTTTTGCTGTCACTGTTATCACGCCAACTTCTAAGACCGGACGGCAGGAGGCACGAACGGGCTCCAACGACCGACAACACCTTCAGGAGTATCTACTGCTTAAAATATAACCAGGTCTATTGGAAGACCCCCTCAATATTGGAGCCTGACGTTTGTTCTGGCTTGGGAAGCAACGGTCACGTTCATAGTATCATTGCTGTGAACCGAAACTATTTACCATGCCCAACCCGCCATGGCGCGTCGAATGCGGGCACGGCCTAAACTTATTCTTCAATTACTTCCCGAAGTTGGTGCGTTCTTCCCTTCACGAGCTGGAAGCACAGCGACTATCAAAGCAGACGAGTAATATATGCCCTTACCGGGCTGATTTCCGTAGTGCTATCATCATGGGTATTGTGCTAGCGACGAACTTTCTTGGCGTACATTGATTGGCATGACATCTATGCATAAGATGGTACTGGACGATCACGGAAAGAATGAAAAGAATTGCCGTCAGGTAGGTTACTCCAAGTTCGTTTGCATCGTCAGATCCCGGCTCGTGGTTCAGGCACGCCACACGGGTTTGAGGAAACCAGGCCGTGCAGTCGCCCACCCATTGCCCGGGAACAAAGTGGTCAGTTCCGAGAGATTGCGGATCGGGCACGCCGCCATATCAGGATTATCTCATCGACTGCGAGATGGCTACAGTACATCCCCGTGAGGGGTAAGAGCTACTCAGGAGTTAGCTAAGCCTTTTTTTAACTAACTAAATACTCTAGATTTCTAGTACTTCCTCTATCTATATATTCTAGTTATAATATAAGTACTAATAATCTGCTAAGTTATAAATCGCAACCCTATACTACTTATATCCTAACCTCGTTTTCTTCCTATAGTCTTATGAGTTATATAAGGCTTCACCTAGGGTAACCCTCGCCTGATTATAAGCTACGCAGGCGGAGGGGCTCTTCCGCGAGACCTGTATATACTGCTCCTATAGTATAGAGTTATTCCTTATATCTATAGCCCTCTTAGGCCGCCCCCTTTGCCTGCTATTAACTAATAGCCTAAAGTGCTATATTAGCTAGGTAGAAAGGGTCCTTCGCTATTAGTATTAGGACTTTACTAGCTGCTATATAGGCTAACCCTAGAGCTAAAGGAGGAAGCTATTCACAAGGACTACCTCGAGGAGGTAGTTCTATACAAGAGACTCCTATCCTCCTCGTTGAATAGGGCGCTTATATTAATTATATAACCTTATCTAATCCCCTATATCGACGCTATTTATATAACGGTTATAATTATTAATATATATAGGTATAGGAAGCTCCTTCCTTACGTCGGGGCTGAAGACCTCGCGGGCGGCGCGGGCTATAGCTAAGCTCTTATTCGGGCGGCAGTAGTTATATATAACCTCGTTAGTATAGCTATAGACCGTAGTTAGGAAGAGGACGAGGGTATTATCCTTCTAGCTAAGCTAGTTAACTTAGAATATAGTATAATAAACTAGTTAGTATATAAATTAGTACGAGGGATTATTTATAGCTATATACCTTACTATCCTTTATAGGTATATAGTAGATCTAACCCTATAGGATACCCTTCCCTTCGTTAGCCTTCTTATTAATAAGTAATTAATCGATCCCGCCGTCTTTATAGCATATACCCGTAGCCCCTATTACCTTTAACTACAGCTCGTAGAAGAGCTTAACCGAGGCAAAGAGGTTATTAAGGAAGATATAGTACTCAGCTAAGGGTAGGAGGGTTAATAACGTTATTACTATACGTTAGGTAGGCGTGAGGGTATTATTAGTCTTCTATATATATTATAGCTATTATTATAGAACGAGGCTATATAGCCCTTTGCTATAGATATACTATAACTATTATAGGAAGTACCCTAACTACGCGAGAACCTATACTTTATACCTAACTAGAGTAGGCTTATTAGGAATAGTCGTCTTCTCAATCGAGCGACCCGTGAATTATACTATAGCCTCGTTAATAGCGAGGATACTTCTAGCTATATAGAAGGAGTCTCCTACCTCCTATATATAGCTAGATTATTAGTTAACTTATCTATATACCTTAGGCATAAGGTCTTTGCATAGAGTAGCCTCGCTATAACGCTATTTTTATAAAGGGGAGGGGTCTAATATAAAGAGGGTAGTATTAAAGATCTAGAGGTAGCAGAAGAGTAGCTAGAATTAGTCTCGAGTTATAAAGCGGGTAAATAAATAGATAGGGTCCTCCTTCTCCTGCGAAGAAGACTAATACCCCTTAATTCTAATCTCTAAGTAAATCCCTATATAGATTAAAATACCTAGGAATAGGTAGACCTCCTCTATAGAGGTTAGCTGCTATACTTAGCTCCGAGAGTATTGCTATATAGGGCCTAGCTCTAGCGCCTCGTTAGTCTATATAGCCCACGATTTAGCTATCTTATATAATATATACTACTAGAATAACCTTATTAGCAACTCAGGAAGGTCTTATATAGTCGCCTTATAATAAGGGATATCGAGGGGGTCGAATTAACTAGGCGTACCTCGCTCGAGCGAGGGAGGCTTATATAGGCGTATGACTACGTTATCACACCTCTCGGACGTATAGTTAGCTATATATATACTCGTGAGGTCTTCAGTAAGTATAGCAACCTCGATATATAACTATACTAACCCCTCGTTATCGCTAGAGGCTATTATAACGCTTCATTATTTAGGAAATATTAATACTAGTAGTAAAAGTAGGGAGGTAAGCATAGGGGTGAATGACGTACCGTTATATATCCCTATTATGAGGGGAAAAAGTGGGTAAAGAAGGGGGGCGGAATGTACTATAGCCATCTCGCAGTCGATGGGATAGCTGTATTCCCACCTTTTGGGGGCTCGAGGTTGGCCGGACAAAAACAGTTTCCCTAGTGCCCCAATCCATGTTGTCGGCCTCGTCGTTTTCGGAGCTAGTCCCGTCCATCGACTCGTCTTCTACGGGAAGGTTGCGCAAATTGAGAAGATATTTCTTCCAATCTGGATCGTCCAACACTGCAGTCACTAGAACGTCATCAGTGGAACGCGTCAAAGCCTGATACATGGTCATGTCCAATTCCTTTGAGCCCAGCAGCAAGGTCGTGCTTCGCCGCGTTCGAGGCATGGTGCATGTGAAGCCAATGACGCCACCTACACTGTAGCCAGCACTTCCGCATGCTTCAATCGTTAGGATTCCGGCAGCTAAGTACCCTCGGCGAAAAGCCCAGAGCAGTCGATGAGATCCGCCAGAGAGTTGTAGAAAGGCAAGGTCCGCTGATCCAACGCTGTGTTGTCGGCAACCATGGCGCAGGGACCGCGACGGCTTCAGGAGAGATTGTATATAAGCCTCAACCCATGTCCCAAAGTCACTGGGAGGACCTCGTGCTCACAGTCGGTGAAGAAGGCGGCCCATTGGGCCTTGGCAGCCTCACTTGCCTGTGCCCAGTTGTGCACGACTTCTCGACCAGAATGACGAATAGCGAGCTCACCACCTGTGCAGTATCGTCAGTCTGCTCGCTAACTTCATCCAAGCGTCGTGGTTGCTGCTCAGGTGTTTATCTCACGGTTATATAACTCCTACCGCTGTGTTTATACAGCAGGCAAATGACCAGCGATCCCATCTGTTCTTCGGATCGTGCCGTGTCTAGAGATGCAAATTACCCAGCCCGCGGGTACCCATGGGTACCCGCGGTATGGGTTGGGTAGTAACGGGTACTACCCAGAATGTTAGAAGTTACCTATGGGTACCTATAGGTTATGTGGGTTTGGGTCATAGCTAATATAGGTACCTATAGGTTATATAGGTTTAGGTTATAGCTAAATTAGGTACCTATAGGTAAGAGGTTTTATATAACTTATTATAGGTATCTTTTATAGTAATTAACTTAATTCTTTAATTCTATAGATATCTATATCTAGAATTAATTGCTACTATAGTTCCTGCTTGCCTTTAGGATTGCCTAGACTAAGTAGAGGTCTTTAGGTATAATAGTAATATACTTAGCGTGAATTATAATAAGGTTAACTACTAGATTTATTAGTTTAATATATAAGTAATAAATCGGGATATATACTCTTAAAGATACTAGCGAGAAGAGACTTAGTAGACTCTTAAAGAGCGTAGATAGCCGAGGCTTAGAAGCAAAGATCCTAGTTTCCCTAGTCCTAGTAGATTTTATATATAAAGCGCTAGAAAAGGAGCTTATAGATAAGAAGATTAATAGACTTCTAATATATGCGAATTTTATAGAGGGCTTTAGCTAGAAAGGGTTAATTTATAGTTATCTTTTATATTAATCTTAACTTACTACTAGGGCGCTAGTAATACTTCTTCTTAGTAGCTCTAGCCTAGATAGACTTACTAGGGGCTAATTTACTACCTATAGTCTTCCTTGCTTTAGGTACTTTGCTAGCCTTCTTGCTAGACTTCTTACTAGCCTTCTTAGTATTAGTAGCCTTTTAGGCGTTCTTTATTCTAGTAAATAATATCTAAATATAATTAGTATAAAGAATAGATATAATAAAGGAGAGGTTTAACTTATAATATAATTTATATAGTATTAAGTATAATATTAGTATTATTTATAGAAGAAAAAGTTAAATATATTATTAGCTAATTTTTCGTTATTTAGCTATT
>JAOQIF010000690.1:0-47544 GCA_026260285.1 Colletotrichum sansevieriae | reverse complement strand
TTCTAATCTACTTAGATATAAGGGAATAGTATACTAAGGACCTCTATACTATCTTATACTACCTAAGGGCTATTAAGCTATTTATAAAACTAAAGAAGTGCGACTTCTACTAGATAGAAGTAGATTTTCTAGGGTTCTATATTACCTAAGATAGTATTAAGATAGACCTAGATAGAGTCCGAGTAGTTACGAAATAGCTAGTATTAAAGTCTTTTAGAGATATCTAAATATTCCTTAGTTTCTATAACTTTTACTATAAGTTTATTATAAGATATTCCTATATTATAGCCCCTATAAATAGCGCGCTCAAGAGAAGCTAGAATAGCATAAAGTTAGGAGCCTTCGCTTAAATAGGGGAGATATAGACCGTATTTAAGATACTTTAGAGAGCATTTACTAAAGCCCTAATACTAAGATATTATAACCTAGTATTAGAAACTAGGGTTAAGACTAATATATCTACTTAAGCAGTATCTAGCATGCTCTTATAGAAGCATAGCATAGTTTAATACCTAGTAGCCTTCTAGTTAAGGAAGCTCTTAGATATAGAGAGGTACTAGGCTATAGAGTAATAGGAACTCCTTGCTATTATAGAAAGTTTAGATTACTAAGCGTAATACTTATAAGGACTCCCTGAGAAATTCATAGTACTTATAGACTATATAGTACTAAAAGGAGTACTCACTATGCCTATATAGGATATTTATAGAAGACTTATATAATAGGTTTACTACCTATTAGTATTTAACTTTGAAATCTAGTATAAGTTAGGGGTTATTAATCTAATAGATAGACTATTATAACGCCCTAACTATATAATAGAAGATACTAAGGTGGATAATATACTTCCTACCCTTAGAAAGAAACTTAGGCTTATTAGCTAGCTTTTAGTAAATATTTACTAGCATATTACTAAGCTTAAAGGAACTATAGCTATTATAAGAACTTATATGCGAGCTATCTAGCGAAGCATATAAGAACCTTGCTAGAGGGCTAGCTCTAAATTTAAGGGATCCTCACCCTTAAGTTAGTACTACCCTATGATAGGTACTAATAAGCTACTATATATAAGTATATATATTAGCGCTATTACCTATACAAAAGCATATATAAGTGCTATGCTAACTACTCTACGAGAGAATAGCAATAGGCTAGAGGACTCAGGAGCAGCTGGGGTTACTATACTAGAATAGTAAATCCTACGTATTATAATAAGGAAGCTTATTTAGGATAAAACGGCTTATATATTATAACTAGGCGTAGACCTTAAATAGATAGTTAGAAGACTATAAGCTAAAGACCCCTTCTATAGAGATATTATAGCTAAGGTTTGCTAGAATACTAGGGAATATTAAGGATACTAAATTAATAAGAATAACGTCCTTTAGTTTAAAAGAAGACTTATTATCCTAGAAGAGGGATCCCTTTGCTATAAAATCCTAAAGAATTACTATAATATGCCTAGATTAAGGTATATAGGAGCAAATAAGATAGCTAAGCTAATCTTATAAAAGTTTTATTAGCTATATTTAATAGAGGATATATAGTAATATATCGCTAAATATCCGCGCTACTAAGGGGTATATATACTATAGCATAAGCTATACGGGCTACTATAAATACTAGAACTACTAGTATACCTATTCTAATAGATTTCCTTAGACTTCTTAACTAGCTTACTAGAAAGTTACTAAGATAACGGAGTTACTTATAATATAATTCTAGTAATTATATACTAGATAACTAAAGTAATATAGTTCTTAGTAATAACTAAGCGACTAGATGCTATAGGTTTAGTGAGGATCCTATATTAAGAGATTAAGTGCTAATATAGCACGCTTAAGGCTATTATTAGTAACTAAGATAAACTAATTACTAGCTAGTTCTAGCGAGACTAGACTAAGGCCTGAGATATAAAAGGGTATATCTCTACTGCATAGTATCTATAGATAGATAGCTAGACTAAAAGAATATACTAAACCTTAACTATATATCTTATAAAGTTTAGCGAAAGCTTATGCAACTAATAGGTAATATAATTAGTTAAAGCTGAATTTTTATATAATAATAGTAAATATACTACTATTAGTATATCCCTATTTAAGACCCTTATAGGATACTACCCTCGAATAGTTAACTACTACTTGCTAAATATAAAGATTAGGACTTAAGGGGTTAATAAAAGGCTTAAGAAGCTAATAGAGGTTTGCTAAAGAATAGCTAAGAACTAGCAATATATAATTAAGGTATAAGCTAAGAATGCAAATACTAGAAGAAAAGCGTAATTATATAATATTAGAGATATTATAAGACTCTTAATAAAGAACTTCTATTTTATAAAGGGTTAGCAAAAACTCGCCCTAATATTTATTCCTATGCTAGTTATAGAAGTTATAAGCTCTAATACTTATAGAGTATAACTTCTAGAGAAGTATAGCAGAATATATAATATCTTCTCTATTGCTCTACTTCAGCTATAGCATAGCTAAAAGCTTACTAAGGGGTAGCTCGTAGACCTTAAAGAAGACCCTGAAGAATAGGAAGTTGAGGATATTATATTATAGAGGTAAGTACTAATAAGCCCCCTATATTTAGTTAAATAGAAAGGCTAGCTAGTAGAGTATAATACCTAGGAGCTTAAAAAACACTTAGCAAACGCTTTGCAAATCCTCGCTAGATTTAAGAAATAGTAGTATAAGTCGTATTATAAATAGGATAACGAGTAGTATAGATTAATAAGAAAAGTTAATTAACTATAAGATAGCTAAAACTCTAAGAGAAGACCCCCCCCCCCCTATAAAAGCAATATAAACCCTATAGGTATCTAACCTTATATTACTATAGAATTCTACTATACCTTCGCTGAAGTTCCGCTAGTATTACTACTTATTATTATTATTATTATCCTCGCTCTCCTCCTCCGAGCTATTGCTAGTAATACTGCTATTACTACTCTAATTATTGCTCTCTATAGTATTATTAGAGTTGCTATCCTCTATAGCTAAGGACTTATCCTCCTCGCTACTATAAACCTAGTATTACTAAGCCGTTGCTAAGTTATTACTAACCTTCTTATGAGAATTAGGTTAAGGTGCGGGGCTACTACTAATAACCTCGAAGATAGCAATAGGAGCTTAGTAATAAGCGTTGCGAAGTATATAGGAACCTTAAACCTTTAAAGGCTCCTATAAAGGAAGTATAGATATATAGGTATTGCTCTTTAAAAGCTATGTTATTAGGATATTAATAAGCTTATTAAGAAAAGTAGTCTATTTAAAGATATAAGTCTTATTATATAAGTAAATAGGGAGAGTATCGTTAAGCTATATTATAATCTCCTTAACTAAAACCTTATCCTTAGCCTAATAAGCTGCTTATAAATATATATTAGATTAATAAAAATGTAAGACTAACTATAAGGTAAAACCTACCTTAAGCAAAACCTATAAACGCGCCTAGGTATATAAAGCTATACTCTCCTTAATACCTATAGCGAGGAGTTAGTTCTTATAACGTCCGTCACCCACTTTTGGCCATCCCAAAAATGCCTCACCGCTATGATGACCACCAACTTCAATCTTCCACAACTTCACCAATTTTACTCCAATCGCCTTCATCTTTCGTATATATCTTCTTTTAATCAAGATGCCTCAATATACCGAAGATAATATTAACCAGGCTTTTGAAGCTATTGCACGCGGTACTAGCGTAAAAAAAGCTATATTTGAATAGGGTATACCACGATTAACGCTAAAAAATCGTATAAAGGGTTATCAGGCAAGGGATATAACCTTTTCTAATCTGCAAAGGCTCTCTGCAAGCTAGGAAAGCTATTTAGCTAAATGGGTTCAAATTCAGGCTGCCCTAGGCCTGCCTCTAACTTATTAATAACTCAAGGACTTTGCTAAATACATCCTATAGGTCTATAGAGACTCCTAGCCTCTCGGAAAGAACTAGGTATAGTCTTTTATTAAGAGAAACCTATCTATAAGGGTCTAAAGAAGCAGAGCAATCGATTCCTAGCATATTAATAGAGCTTTAACTAATATAATTAGGCAATAGTTTAAGCACCTCTCTATACCTAAGATTATAGCTATTAAGGCCTCTAATTAATATAATATAAATAAGACTAGTATTCTAGAAGGCAGAGGATTAAATAGGCTTATTCTTAGATTATTAGAAACTCGTTCTATCCGCAAGAAATAGCCTAGATCGCATACTTAGATATCTCTAATCGAGTATATCTCTATAACTAGCAAGGCACTGCCTCTACTTATTATATATAAGGATAAGAATATCTAGTAGTAGTAGTTTCCTCTAGATCTAATGCTATACGAATCCTAGAAGTTTATAGCTATAGAAAACGGGTGGACTTCAGACTCTATAGCTATTAAGTAGTTAATAGAGGTCTTTATCCCTTTAACCTAGCTAGGGGACCCCTTAGAGGTTAGATTATTGATCTTAGATAGTTATAGAAGCTATAAGACTACTGCTTTTATATATATATGCTTTAGGAATAAGATATACTTACTATTCTTACTAGTATATATGTTATACATCCTTTAGCTACTTAATTAGTCGGTTTTTAGGCCCCTTAAGGCAGCATATAAGAAGGAGCTTGGATTACTAGCTGAATAGGATACTAGTATAGTTATAGGCAAGAGAAACTTCGTTATATACTATAGCAAGGCGCATAAGGCAGCCCTAATAAGCAAGAATATTACTAGTAGCTAGAAATAGACTGGTTTATGGCCTATTAGTATAGCTAGACCCCTCATAAGCCCTCTACTACTTAAGAACACGTTAACCCCTGCTAAACTAGCTAGTTAGGTCTGCAAAGGGCTCTCTAATAGTAAAGCAAGCGAAAAATAGGCAGTAGATATATTAGCAGTCCCTTAGTTAACCCCTAAGAAGAGGGATGATCTTTAGGATCAGTTTAGCCTGTTTAGCAAGCTAGATAATAATAAGCATATGTAGCGCCTGCTTTTTCAAAAGGTTCAGAAGGGCTTTAATAAGAAGGTATACTAATTAGTAGTAGCCTAGCGAAAGATTGAGGTACTCTAAGCAGAGGTTAATACTAGTAGGGCTAAGAAACGGAAGAAGGTTAGAATGAGCCCAAATTCGAAGTTTGCTGATATTGAGGCTATTCGGAGGGCTTAAATCGAGGCGGGCGAACTTAAAGGTAGCATAGATAAATCTAGCGAGTTAGAAAACCCTAGTAATAGCGAAAGTTATATCGTTATAGTATCGTAATATATATAAATATTAGTTGAAGTTGATATATATAAATATGAGGGCATTAAAAATGGGGTGGCCAAATGTGGGGGGTGGCCAAAAGTGGGTGACGGACGTTAGTTCTTAGAACTAGGCTTAAGACTAGCAGGGTTTACTAACTAGTTATAGAGGTATTAGAGAAGCTCCTACCCCTGCTCTATAGCTATGAAGATATAGAAGATCTCGTGCTATTAATACTAGCTAGTAGTAATCACATAGATATAACGCTTAACCTAGTTCTAATAGAAATAAGTAGTACTAATAAGATAAGTAGGAATCTAGAGATAGGAAAAGTTAGCTTATACCTTTCCTAAATAATTGCTAAACTCACCCTATAGCACTTAATATTATAAACTTAATATAACTTATATATATAATTATTATTATATTAATAGGCGTAGATAACCTAGGTATTCTTAGGGAGCTATAGTATATAGCTAACGCAGGGTTTGCTACTACCCGCCTAGTTATACTAACAGTTGCTATTACTAAGCTTAGCCTTAGTAGGGCTATACTTAGCGAGGAGTTAGCTAATAAGGCTCTTAGCGCTAATAATATTTAAGGAAGTATTAAAAGATAAGAAGGGTTTATAAAGGCTTAATAAAGGGCTTAGATAATATAAAAATAGTTATTAAATAATATAATATAAGGAGGAGGGAAAAGAACTAACCTTAGGGCGGGAAAAAGCTATTATTTTATAAATAGCTAAAGAGACCTCGCTAAACTATTATAAAGGTAGATATAACTTCGGATAGTAAAGAATAGTAATTACTTATTATAATAATTACTACTTACTAGGAGGTAGATATAGTAAATTAGTAATAATAGTTGCTATCCGACCTACTTAATAGCCTTATAACGCGCCTATTTAGAAGGGGGATAATAGGATAAAAAACGAAGTTATTATAAAAGTATAGTATAAGAAAGTGCTCACTAGATAAAGGGCGAATAGCAGGAGAATAAAAACGAAGTTATTATAAGGATAACTACTCTCTTTTAAAAAGAAATAATAGGATCCCTTTAGAATAGCCCGGATAGAGAGCATAAAAGGGCCTAAAAGGAGAGGAACTATAAGAAATAGGACTATAGGCTTAGCTATTATATCTATAACTCCAAGGGCCCTACTATCTTTTAGTAAATATATAGTAGATAGTTATTATACTAGATAATAATAGTAATAAGTAAAGGACTAGGACCTACCCCGGATAGCTAAGAAGGATAATAATAGAGGGCTAACCTATAATACCTAATCTTATAGTAGGGATTACTATAATTAGAAGGGGGATAATTATAAGGGATTAGATACCTAGACTAGAGAAGCTAGAGATACCTCAGCTAGTATAAGCTAAAGGGATAGAGAGGCTTATAGGTCTAGGGTATAGAACCCTTATAGCGAAGACTTAGCGAATACTTACTAAAGGCTAGAAATAAAGGATCTTAGAAGAAGCAAGCAAAAGTAGCATAATAATACTAATCCTACCTTTTAGGTGCTTCTGCTATTAGTTTGACCTGACCGTGGCTCTTAGCCCCTCGATACCTTTATATAGTCTTTTTCTAACTCTTTATTTTCTTCTAAAGAGTTAGCTACTACTTAGTAGTTATCCTTAACTTTATAATATATAAGCTCTTTTTTAAAAATCTTTATTTTTATAACTCTAGGTAATTAATCCTCCTTATTAAAGTAGCACTAAGTAATATACTTTTTAACTTTATAAGTATAATAAGTATAGGAGTTCCTTATACTTTTCTATAGCTATTAGTATTATACTAAGGAGGTACCTAAGGAGGACCTAGAGTTTTAATAATTATAATATCTCGCTTTCTTAACCTATAAGATATATATAGCTTTAGTTATATAGATATCCCCCTTAGTATCCTTAGTAATAAGTCTCTAATAAGTTACTAGGTAGTTACTAAGGGCTTTTTAGCGCTCCACTTTCTATATAATACTTTAAACTTTTAAGAGCTAGCTATTATAATTAACTAATAAGTTAATAATAATTAGCTAATCCCTTAGCCTGGAGGTAAGAGAGGCCTCTAGAAGTAAAATCTAGACTTAACTTAGCTAGTTTATATTACTTATATTAGCTAGTATTTACTTAAATCTTAATAAGAAAGTTATTAAAGCTTTTTCTAGAAGGTCTATAGTTAAGTTATAGCTTATAATTAGATATTAGAGTCCTTATAAGTCTAATTAAGGTAGGTTATAAAGTCCTCTAGATTATATTTCTTATTATTACCCCTAGCTCTATGGAAAATAGAGACTATTTATTAGGGAGTAGTATTTAAATAGGAGTTAATAAGTTATTATATCTCTATATTTATAAAGTAAAATATCTTATTTATAGCAATCTTATATCTTATTTATTATACTTAAGAGGTATATTCCTTTTACTTACTTAAAAACTTTAAGAGTAGGGGTAATAGCTTCTAATATATTATACTAGGTATTATTAATATCTTATTAGTAATACTTATAAGGTTCTATATAGCTATATATTAGCTATTCCCCTACTTAACCTCTTATAATTATTACTAGAGGGACTGAAATATTATTATTAAATTAATACATAATAGCTTATCTCAAGTTTTAGCTATATTATTATTAACTATTTTATTAACTAATAAGGAGTAGCGCTTAACTTATTATTATTATTATATTAATAAGCTTAAATATATAAGTGGTTAGACCTAAGTTTATTTAATACGAGGTTGCTATAATAATATTAATTTAAGCTAAAGAGGAAAAGGGGGAGTTTTCCTCTCTAATAAAGATTTTACTAGCTTATAGGGAACTATTAGGTAGGCCCTAGGTAGCCCCTTAAGGTAGTAAACCTAGGTAGAAGCCTAGGTAGGCTTAACCTAGGCGTAGCCTATAACACTTCTATATACTAGGTAGTATCTCGAGGGTCATTATTATTTATTATAAGTAATAGTAATACTAACTATAAAGAGGCCTTATAAGAGGGTAGAGAATTATTATTATTATATAAGGGAGACTATAAAGCTTACTATTTTTAACTTAGTATAGGTAATATAAGCTAAGCGGACTTAGAGCAATCCTCTATAATAGGTATAGCTACTATAATACCTTCTTAAACCTTAAGACCCTCCTCTTATTACTAATTATATATTATTAGTACTATTTTAAGGGTACTATTAGTATATAGTTATAAATAACTTTATATAGTTATTAAAGGGGTAAGAAGATCTCTACTATTAGTAAGGTTATAAAATTACTAATAAGTAATAGAGCTAAGCTAGTTAAGTAGTAAAGTGCTACTATACGACGCTATAGTTATATAGGTTAAATATATACTCTAGCTATTTTTATTAAGAGTAGGCACTGAAAAATGCCTATGCGTTATACCTATCTGGACCGTGGACCGTGGACCGTACCGTGAGCTCGAGCTAATCACGCCCTTGGTTCTTTCGCAGGGAAACACGTCTCGAGTTGACCAAAGAAAAGAGAAACAGGGGGTTCTGTGAGTGAGGCGCGGGCGGCTCCAGTTTCTTTCGCCATGTTGTATTTTCAACGTCATGTTTTGTGTGAGAGCGTCGTTTCGGGCACGGTAATGCATCATAATACGCAGCCGACTAACACGCCGCCTGCCGCCAGTTCCACGTGGCAAGCCCGTTCCTGCGTTTCAAACACGACCCGATTTCACCCAACAGGAGGACTGACTCCAGAGGTGATAGAAGTCCCGGCTGGGACTCTTGATAACAATCACGCCCTTGGTATTACGCTTAATCTGGTACCCAATACTCCGCAATTCAACGACTCGCTGGAAGGGCCGTTTTTTTGTCCTATCTTCGATGGGTTTTAAGCTATACGGATCATCGGACACCACGTCCAACCCGAAATATTGTGTGAGAAAGTGTAATTTACCCCGCTTATTAAGGTTGACGGACAGCTGGAATAAGTTGTGGGCAAAAAAGGCACTAGAAGAACAAGTTGACTCTAGAAGTAGGTAGAGTTACGCACCGGAAACTCTCGAACTCGTATCCCATTCGCCATCGTCAGGGCACCGATACAAGTCGCGACACTATCAGGCCGGTTCGACTTCCGATTGCTCCGCTAGCACAAGTCAACTTGTGCCATCAAGCATAACTTCTAGTAAGCCATTCGGCTGAGCGCTGAATCTTCTCATCCAGTCACCATTGTACGATCATTGGGCTGAGATCTCCTTGGAGAGACGAACAGGCTACAGCATCATTTGCGCACGATGTCATGCGTTCCAGTCATCCCCGTAGGCTTTCTAGGCCGCGTGTGCCCGAGCCTCATTGCGGCTGGGTGGCGGCCGTTCCTTTTCTTTACCTTCGATACTGCAGATCTTACTGACGTGTCCGCCCGCGCGATGCGTGGGGCACCTCCCAGTAACTCTCTACTCCTCCGCGTCAGCAATGCGACATCATTCTTGAGAGTCTAGAGCTTTGCGTTCAAAGCTACATCAAGCAGCTCACCGCCATAGCACCCTTTCTTGCTTTGTTGGCGACCGTCATGATGAGAGGCAAATTTCGAAGTCCAGCGTGGCCAAGTCCTGTCTGGCCAATGTGGCCCGTCCCCTTTCCAGCTATTGTGTCGCTTGCTAATCTCGAGGTGCACGACTAATCAGTTCAGTTTCTCATTACCTAAAGCGCGCGCGCGCTGTTCATATGGAATTGCAAATATTATACTCGGAAAATGTAGACTGGGGAAGGTGACTGGGATGATACCTCTCAGTCTTGAAAAGCCGAATAGGGTTTTTAGGTTGCTCTCTAAACGACGGACCCTTCATGAACAGAGACATAAACCCATAACGCCACCAAGACCCCAGGCTATGGCAAGAGCATGATTACGTCGGCCGAATGCATGTCCCATAATGTGCGTCACGTCATGTGCAGCGGACAGGATGCCAAGACATCCGAGCGCTGGGTAGAAATACCAGCGTGCAACGGGCCGCTGTGCGTAGCATCATGGTATCTAGAATGGCATCTTTAAGGGGACGAACAAGGTTCTTGGCGGGGCCGAACGAGAGCTTTAAGGGCGATTGTCTGATGCCATAGACCGTCTGATTTGTTTGAGGGAAACTCCAATGGTCAGTTCAGACAAGTTTTCCGCTTGGAGGTTTTATGTTTTCCCAAACCTGCAAGTTTGTTGATCGTGATATGCGTACCGACACACATCTGCCGATTATTCGATAGAATCTGCTTATTCAGAGCTAAGAACCTCAAAAGATGATTCAAGTATGGCTTGTAGCCTGAATCAAGAGCTGTAAAGGTTTTAGGGGGTTAAGGGAGAAGTAAACAACTGTATGATAACCAAAGACAGATATAAAGCAGTCACATATTGCAAGACACTGACTAAGAAGTTCAAATCACTTCTTGCAGGTTAGTCTGTCTGTTCATTGCTGCTGTCATACCTCGAGTGCATCCAACGGGTTTAATGCAGCAGAAGGAACATCCGGAACAGCCTAATGACATTCACTCATGCCTTTCTAAATCATTCAGTTTGTGACAGAATGATCAGATTAACTGAAAATTCCGGCGTAAAGAAAATAAGCTATGAGTGAGTAATTGCCTGGCTTTAGGATGGTCTCTGCAACATGCAAAGATCGCAGCCATTTCAGCCTATGTTCTTCCTAATCGGCAAATGGCGTTGGGACTTTTGTACTTCGCACTTACAACGGATGCAGTATTCACGTTCGACAAGAGCGTCTGCCGCACAAGATTGATTCAAGGACAAACACATTGTCATTTAAACACCCGCCGATGGGAATTACAAACGCTCACTGGTCTTGTTGTGTACAGTTGTGTGAACCTCTTACTAAAAGCAGAACCAGTGGTTTCTTGTTCGTCTGAGAATCAGCCCAGCTTGATTGTTGCGAAAGCGATCGATGGCGCCCAGCAGACGCGGCAATAATGACGTTCCGCCGGACGACTTCTCAATTGCGAGAACGCTGCCGATAAGTTCATCTTAAGGGAGATGATGATAGGTGATTCCCACGAGGTTTATACCCCTTAACCGCCATAAGAGTATCTTGTCTTCAAAAGACAAAAGGAAGAGCGTAGTGGTTTCGTTTCCAATCCTTACCAAGAGAACGCATTGAGTTGGAGCCACTTAGTCAAATAGCACAATGGAATAACACACTCATCTACAACATTTACGTACCAAAACCCTGCTCAAAGTAGTCTCTACTTACATACCGTCGATCCAGAAAAGAATCACTCCAGCCGATGAACTGCAAATGAAGAACTACCGCAAATGACATAACCACGAACCAGAAACATGGATATTTTCAGGCCTTTCCGCCGGCCGAATGCGCCTTTCATCGCCTGAAACAACATGAAAAGCAGCTGAATTTTGGTGTGATGCATATGCAGATGTAAAATCGCACTTGCACCAACTCTTCCACCGGGAGTCGTTCTTTCACCTCAAGCCAGAACTCGTGGGGCATTATTCCAGGAAAAATGAGTACCGCATTTGGTACAACTAACTCAGTTATTAGCCCTGGATGCCACTATATACGAAAAGGGGTACTTGCAACATGTGGTCGCATCCAAATGGCCGGTAGATGGTAATTGTACAGGTGGGGCATCGCCTGCTCTGCAACTCGGCGATAGTCAAAAGACTCTTACGGTCGTCTTCCGTGCGATATCGTTCCGAGTCTTTCGTACGATCTTCGTGCGTACGATGGTATTCCGTGCGATAGTCTGCCGTTTCCTGGGCATCACCAAGGCGCTCTCGCTCTTTCTTGGTACGCAGGGCCGCGGCAGCGGCCTTGGCCTTCTTTTCGCGTCTGCTGGACGCTTCTTTGCAAGTCTCTCCCTTGTGAGCCTCCTCGCCACAAATGGTACACTTGCGGGCTTTGCAGCTGCAGACAGAAACGTCTGTGTTCTTGCCACGGTGACGACGAGGAATATATCGTCTACACTCCGTGAGATGGCAGTAAACGACGGCCCGGGCTCGGATCTCGGCTTGTTCGTCGGCACGGTCACGGTAGAGTGTCCACTCGCGTGGTCGGAGGAGCCTCTGGGCCCACGCATCAGGGAAAACGCGTTTTTTCTCCTCGCGCACGAGGGTCGTTATGGGGTCGCTGGGGCATGTGCCGCACGTGGGCTTGATGAAGGGCTGGGACTTGAGTGCAGAGCGAAAGAAGGCGACGATGCAAGCGCGGCAAATTTTGTGGCCGCAGCGAAGTTCCCAGAGCTGAGTTTTCCGAGTATCCTTGAGACAGATGGGACAGGTGTTGGCGATCTCCTCGGTCGGCTTGGCTTTGGTCTGGAGAATGGTCAGCTATGGTTCCAGGACGACATCAAGCTGCAGCAAGGATGGTTGATACCTTTTCAGGGAGGGTCGCCTGAGGAACCCCCTTGATGGGTGGCAAGATGTTTCGATACATGCTGAATTGAATATTGCTCACAGCGCTTTGCATTCTGTATCTTGCAACACACGACAACTGTGCAATCCCATCGGGTCATTTATACATTTGAGCAGAAGCTTTCGTAGATTAACTTGTCACATTCCAACAGGACCTCGAAGGTAATAGCCTTGAAGACAATCTAAACCTGTCCATGACATCAATCAGTGGTTTCTAGAGAAATCCTGGTTTTTCCGTATGACTACAACCGAACTTCATGCAGCCTTTTTTGTCATAACGAGGACAAGCATGCAAAACGTAAGTCTCACTCTGAGTGGTCTACTTGTTGTCATTACTGTCTTTTTGAGAGCATTTCCAGAATTGTTCAGCACTTTTGCTTACTGAAAGATGATTCGAAAAATTGCACGTATTCTGGTACTGCCCTTATGTTTCCGAAGGTATCCAAGGGGTCTGTCGCATTGGGAACCGAGTCGTAGACAAGAAAGAAGAGTGCTGAAGCCACCTTTGGAAACCCACTTATGAGGATTAACTGGCCAGCCCGTAGTGCTAGTCGCTGGTACTTTGAGGTCTCGTCTGCCGTGCCGCAGAATGTCTTAACCAAAATGAGACTTGCCGCCAGCTGAATGTAAGACGGAGAGACTCTTACACCTTCCCCGTTTGTTCTCGGGTAGCTCTATAATGATAAGATGCGAGACTTCGAGGGGTCTGAGACAAGCATGAGCCGGTTCCTAGTCGCCTGCTTCAAAGCTTCCACCGCCCTTCCTTGAGTATCTTCCGCCCGTTTTCAAGAACCTGGAAACCCCAGGCCGTAAAATTTCAAAGGCAGATTACTAGTGGAGACCAGAGACATGGTTGAAGCCGAGCTCCTGATTTGTGAGGATTTCGAGGAAAACTGGATATCACAAGCTGAAAGACATATGTTTGACGGTGCTCAGCGGAAGAAGCTCCCTCGCCGTTAGCCGTATTTTCGGATGTAGACACTTTTGGCAAGTAAAGCGGGAATTTTTGCCCCTTTTATTTCTCTCGCCGTGGTTGTCTCATCTGCTTGTCCCGCCGAGTTGTCTTGGTGGTTGAATTCTCTGGCCGTGGATTCTGCCGACCAAGTGGTTTTGACAGTAAGTCGTCGGGGAACCTCCAGTCGACCGAAGACCAGCGCGACGTTCGGCGCTTCACTCAAGCACTCATTCCTGAACTGTGCCTAACCTTCACCTTAAATTCCTAAAAAAAC
Source organism: Colletotrichum sansevieriae (assembly GCA_026260285.1). Lineage (NCBI taxonomy): Eukaryota > Fungi > Ascomycota > Sordariomycetes > Glomerellales > Glomerellaceae > Colletotrichum > Colletotrichum sansevieriae. The sequence goes on along the minus strand of JAOQIF010000690.1, from coordinate 33,681 downwards.
GACTATGCTGCGACTGGAAGCCCGTCAGTTATCCCTGGTATTGTTACTGGCCCCAAGAGTCAACACATTTTCAGCTTATGGGTTACATTGCATATCAGCCGTGCACAGGACCAGTATAACCACTGCATCTGGAGTTGCAACGCTAATGCGCTGCGAGTAAGGTGCTCTTAACTTATACACAGTGACATGTATTTACGTAAACTGAATAAGCTACCGCCCTCGAGGTATTTACTACAAGGTGGCGTAAGTCTCGTCTTCAAGTCACGCAGCTCTGGTTCTTCACTTCATTATGCCTTTTGTTGGGGCTATCATTATTCGCAACCTGTTGGACGTGTACCTAGTTGTCTTGCAGCAACCCTACTCAGACGGCTGATTATGGTTATGGCCAATGTCGATCTGAAAAGTCGGGTCAGACGGGCATATGGCTCCATGAAGTTCTCAATTCACGCGCACAGATGATCAGTGGCTGATGTCAGTGTTGAGTGGGAGGGTCTCCTGGAAGTTGTATAAAAGGATGCCAGGAGCTTCAGTGTCATTGATTTTGGCAGAGTTCAACTTCAACAGAATCAACTACGATTTGCATCCTCAAATAAATCGAACCATCTTCAGCATCTCCTCTACCTGCCTTCTTGCTTAGACTTCTCCACCGGAGACGTGCAACACTCAATATGCGCTTCTCTATTCCCCTCCTCGCCGTCTTCCTCGCCGCAGTCGTCCAGGCTGGGGTTACTCAGTCGGACGAAACTTTTGCCCTCGCAGACCGCTCTGATGTGGACGACGTCGTCATGCCTCTTGTCGACAAGAGAAGTGCTACGCTAGAGAAGAAGGCATGCAAGTACAGCGGATGCAAATGCAACAGCCGTGGTAAGCAGCTCACAGTCTGCGGCAATTGCGTCTGGGCCAACACCCAAGGCTATGTCGTCACGAGCAAGAGAGTGAACAACCACATATACGAGTGTTCTCCCACTGGAAACTGCTGCGACTACGGAGTTGCGTCAGACTGTGGCACGGGTGGTGCTAGATGCATCAAGTACTGAGTGAGAACACAACATTCAAAGCACACAACGCGTCTTGGAGGATTATGCAGGGTTTTCAGAAACAACACGCAGTATGAGGCCTTTTTTGGGCCAGGCCAATATGTTTGGGATTGCCATCTCAAGGGCTGTGTTTAGCCTTCAACATGAAGTCGCTCGTTTCTTTGACACGCTTGGTTGGGATCGTGGGGAATGCGACATGCAGAAAACCAAAAAATCCAGAAAAACCATTGGAGACAGAGAACATTATGGTTGCATGCAGGGAGTGAAGTACGTAAAGTTACATGTCCCTAGTCGATATACTTGTGAGGCAAGACGAGGCGAGTCGAGCCTAAAAATAGGGGATCAAATGACGTTGTGACAAAGAGAAGCAAACTTAGCCGACTTGAACCAACTCGTGCCGCGTGCAACTCCGCAGCCCAATCGCAACACCAAGAGTAACTTGCTCTGGAATTTTGCCGTTAGTCTTCAAGTTGTCCAGGGTAAGCGCTAAAGGGGGCCGCTTGGCCGCAGACTTGGCTTCGACTTGGCCCCTGATTTTTTTTTTTTTTTTCTTTTTTCTTTTCTTGAGACTGACTGACAGGAAGAAATCGTCGTTTTTTTTGGGTTGGCCAGAAACAGGCGGCCCCTACTCCCGCGAGTCTCGACAACACCTCCAACTCCGTTATTACGGGGCAAAGGGAGCGAAAATTGCATAAGAGGCGGCGCCCCGGTTAACGACTTACGGGGGCTTACCCCGCGCCCTTGCGTTTACCAGGTGGGGTTCAAAATCTGTCGCTCCCACCACCAACTTCACCTTACACGCGAAATCTAGTGATGCCAAGATGGCTGCCCAAGTTCCCACCGAAGCTTTGAAGAAGCTGAACGGTACGCACGATACCGAACCGAACGCCTGCGTTTCCGTCACTCTGATGCTAATAATGGACGACCTCTAGTGGGAGAGCCCGCGACGACGAACGGCAAGGCAGCGAACCCCGCTGAGGGTAACGGGGTCGACCACGACAGCGACGACTCGGATGAGGAGGGTGACGAGGTAGCCGCCCCCGCCGCCGGCGGTGCGGCCAAGAAGAAGAAGAAGAGAAAGCCCAAGAAGAAGAAGAAGAACAACCCGACCGCCCAGTCCGACCCGCCCCGCGTGCTCATGTCGTCGTTGTATCCCCAAAAGAACTACCCCAAGGGCCAGGAGGAGGAGTACCGCGATGAGAACCTCTACCGCACCACGAACGAGGAGAAGCGCCATCTTGACAACCTTAACAATGACTTCCTGACGGACTACCGCGAGGCCGCCGAGATCCACCGCCAGGTCCGCCAGTGGGCCCAGAAGAACATCAAGCCCGGCCAAACGCTAACTGAGATCGCCGAAGGCATTGAGGACGGCGTGCGCGCGCTCACGGGTCACCCGGGTCTGGAGGAGGGCGATGCCATCAAGGGTGGCATGGGTTTCCCTTGCGGTCTAAGTCTGAACCACTGCGCCGCGCACTACACCCCCAACGCCGGCAACAAAGTGGTGTTGCAACAGGGTGACGTGATGAAGGTCGACTTCGGCGCGCACGTCAACGGACGCATTGTTGACAGTGCCTTCACCATGGCTTTCGAGGAGAAGTACGACCCGTTGCTGGAAGCTGTCAAGGCTGCGACGAATGCGGGCATCAAGGAGGCCGGTATCGACGTGCGCGTCGGTGACGTTGGCGGTGTCATCCAGGAGGTTATGGAGAGCTACGAGTGCGAGATCGACGGTGTAACATATCCCGTCAAGTCAATCAAAAATCTCAACGGTCACACCATCGAGCGCTGGAGCATCCACGGCACCAAGAGCGTACCCATCGTCAAGAGCAACGACCAGACAAAGATGGAGGAAGGCGATGTCTTCGCCGTCGAGACGTTCGGCAGTACCGGCGTCGGATATGTCAGGGAAGACATGGAGGTTTCTCACTACGCCAAGCGTGGCGAGGGCCATGCCCCTCTGCGTTTGGACTCGGCAAAGAGGCTTCTGAATGTCATTAACAAGAACTTTGGCACCCTCCCTTTCTGTCGGCGTTACCTGGACCGCCTGGGACAAGACAAGTACTTGCTGGGGGTAATACTCTGTAGCTTTGGGGTATGAAGTTAGGCTAACTTGCATAGTTGAACAACCTCGTAGCCAGCGGCATTGTCGAGGCCTACCCGCCATTGTGTGATAAGAAGGGCTCATACACCGCTCAATTCGAGCATGTAAGTACACTCATCCCATGCTACCATTTACTGGTACTGACAAGATCGCAGACCATTCTGCTCAGGCCAACCGTGAAGGAGGTAATCAGCCGAGGAGAGGATTACTAGGTTGGATGAACCCAGCTAAGGATGGATGGACATGTCATGGGTTTTCCTTACACTCAATCGAGACTATCGTTCACATACATCAAAAATCCAAGCAATCCAACCATAATTGTGCCGCAACCATAAGAAGTGCACGACTCAATTTCTCTCCGCTGCCTCATCCTCCAAACCTTCGAGTCTCGTTTCGTCGAGGGGATGTCGCTACTTCATAGGGTGTCCCTGAAAACCATGCGCTGAGGGATTCTCTGCAGTAACATAGGATAGATATTGGACAGCAATATGCCTAGTGGATCCATTCGCGGGTTAGAATCATCACGGCTCCATTCAAGAAAGTGACCCCGGGCCGGCGCAGTGCGGATCGCCGGGATGCCCGACCGAGAACCACAAGCGGACCCGATCATTCATTGAGATGAGGAGCCGGCGCCTCCAATTTCTCAGATCGGTCAAAACGCCCGTCCGTCGCGTCTGATGTCACACAAAACCCGGAACGGAAACCGATCGGGTCCTGGAGAAGAAGGCAACGCCGCTCATGGGTCCTCATCCGGTCGATCAACCCGGGCCCTGCGCCACAGAAAGCAACGATCTCCTTGACACCAACCACTATTTGTCGCAGGCCCACTACAGTCTGGCTTCGCCGTTCCCGGTTGGCTACCTAGAGGCCGGTGGACGGATACGTATCCGTGTTCTCCACTCCACCGCAAATCCCAAGGGTCCGATCAGCGGCGTCGAGAAGCACAGAGATCACACACACACAGAGTGGAAAAGTGACACACGCTTTCCTGTCATCGGCTGCTTGCCCGCCCCTGGCCTCGGTTAAGGTAGCGGTTGGATTGCAGCTGTGAGAGGGGGTGCGTCAGCGGCGTTCGGCCGCTGTCGGCACTAGCTTTGCAGTAAGAAAAAACATCGGCCATATTTTGGCAAATCTTTTTCCCTTTTTTCGACCTCTAACAGGCCAGCGCCCGAAATGTATACTTAGCTGTTTGACAGTGTGTCTCTAATCTGAGAACGGGGCGCGGGCGCGGAGCGGCGCGGCTGGGCTGTACTCGAGTCGGCGAGGCGGACGCTTGGGGCCTTCGCCACCAAAAAAAAAAAAAAAAAAAAAAAAACCAAAATTTCCCGCTCCTCTTGCTGTCTGTCTGCTATCAGTCTCCACCCGGAGGCTAATCACATGCTGGCAACCCTTCACGGCGGCTAGCCCGTTCCGATTATTTTCATCGCTCCTAATGCGCGCCATACCCGATCAGGAGAGATAGGCGAGAGCAATGGCCCCCAGCCGGTCCAAACAGCATGCTCCCTTCAGATGCCAAATTGGGTCTCCCAAGCCTCCCCATTCCTCTCCGGGGCAGCGAAGCCGGGGTTACGGACGGACCAGTGACACGCAGAGGCAGCGAGAAATTTCTCTCCCATCCCAGCGCGTGAAACCCTGGGCTCGCCGGTTCGCTGCCCACTTTTGTTTATTTTGCCACGCACCTGGTTGGTCAGAATCCTTTCCTAAAAAACCCGCACACGACACCCGCTCCACCCACAGACCTGCCGAACGGCGAAAGCTGCTGGACTCCCCAAAGACAAGGATTCATCGCCCTTGCGCATTATTTTTTCCCTCCCTTTATTATCAACACATCCTGCCTGTCCTTTCTTACCCAGGGTTTCTTTACAAAGAAAAAGCACCCTTGAGCTTTTGACTCATCACTGTCGCTTTGCCCGACAACAAATAACAAATAACAAAAACACCAAAAAAACAACACACATAGCAGCTCCAAGCCGTAGAACGCTGCCACTGTCCGTAACGAATTTTACGACTCGCACACGACCAACCCCCGATAGACGAGAGGAGGAGGGATAAAAAGTTTCCGTCAGAGAATCTCCACACGAGCTCTTGAACATCACCACAACCATCTCCGAAAAAATGAAGGTCTTTTCCAACGCAGTAACCTTTAACTACTCCTGGGAGGAAGTCTCTACCGCCAACTGGCGCAAGTATTGCCCATGGAATGACAAGTCATCTCACGTCCTCGCCGTCGACACCCTCTCCCGCACAGTCGACCCGGCCACTGGTATCCTCCGCACCGAGCGCCTCATCAGTACCGAGCAGTCCCCGCCCGACTTTCTCAAGCCTCTGTTCGGCGTTGGCCCCTCCTACAGCCTGGAGACGTCCTACGTTGACCCCAAGAATAAGACGGTCACCATGGTGGCCCAGAACTTGTCCTACGCCAACCTGGTAAACGTGCAAGAAACCGTCATCTACAAGCCCATCTCGGCCTTCCAGACCGAGTTCGTCCAGGACGCCCAGGTCACCGCCCTCTGCGGCGGCTGGCAGAGGATCAAGAACAAGATCGAGGACGCCGCCGTTGGCCGCTTCCGCGAGAACGCCGCCAAGGGCAAGGAGGGTTTCGAGAGGGTTCTCGCCATGAGCAGGATGGTCTTCGCCGAGGAGCGCGAGCGCGAGTCTCGTTCGCGCGGCGTCGCCGCCATGTAACGCGAATCGACGCACTCATCAACTGAGCGGCAACGGACGGACGTCCGGTCCATCCGAGTCATCACTTTTTTCGCGACGAGATATCGTGTTTGCAGCGAAGCGAGCGATTCCTCGATTCCAAAAAACCAAGAGCCGGGCAGCATCGCTTGATTTCTTTTTACACGGATCGGCACACAAAAAAGGGCAGGGCGGCGTTTACAGTAACAACTTTTTTCGGAGAAGTAGAAGGGTGAGGATTAACGCAGCAGGAGGTCCCTCGCTTTGAGCAAACCTCGATTTGTACAAATTATCTTTTACCATTGGAGTTCAGGCAAAATACCCCAACATGATAGAGCATCCAGGGGATTTTTGCGCCGACGCATCGTCGTTTCTTAGCCCTGAGGCTAGAAGAAGATAGAGATTGTTTTTAGATTAATAGACATCTCCCCCACCTCCTCACACATACATGCTTCTCTCTCACACACCAGCAAACTTTAACCCTGAAAAACTTGAATTCCTCAAATCCTTCACAGGCCAAGGGAATCCTGTTGTCCAATGCATTTCGTAATACGGATATCTCACTTCCCCACCCGAACCCTACACTTTCCCTCGTAGCGGCCCAGCATCTCCCTCGTATCCCGATCCAGCGCCGCCTCGCTCCCGTCCAAGACACGCCTCACAAACGCCACCGCATCCTCGAACCGCCGCCAAAAGTACAGCTCCTCAACAGCATGCAAGACTTCCTGGAGCACCGGCTTGGTCGCCTGTTCAGGCTTCAGTGGCAATTTAATAGTCTGCCAAATCTGTCCAGATTAATTTCGCTCTTGCAGTCAGCCAGGCCTCATTCGGCATATGCAGGATGGGGAGAGGGGGAGGGGGGTTCGGTAAGGTCGGTCGTTCGGATGGGCGGTGGAGAAGGCGGTGTTGAGGCGGGGAGATGTAAAAGGGAAAGGATATGGCGCTCCGGTCGGCGACGTACTGGCCAAGTCCCGTATCTACCGACCTTCCGAAGTTCCGGCGGTAAGGATTTCATAAGAATATGGTAATCGTGATTTTAAGGAGACCATTGAAGTTTGACTCACTTCTCCGTTTTGCTCCTTGACCCTGTACGTCGCCCGGAGCTGCTGGAACTCTTCCTCGGTCTGGTAATCCCTGGGCTTCCCATTCGTCTCCTCGTCGGACTCAAGGGCGATGCAGAACAAGCCGCCTTCGTCGTCGTACATTTTCTTTCGTTCGTTTTAATTCTGTTTTTGAGTACTAGGGAGATGAATGCGCGCCGAAGTTGCCGACTGAGCCTGAGATATGTCGCCGCTGTCGCTCGAGTCCTCAGTGGAGGTCTGGCTTCTAAGTTGAGATGGGATACTCGTCCTGAAGTATTCTCGCGTTCTGATCTTCCAAGCAGCAATCGCAAACTAAAATGTGTTTCTCGTCGCTGAACTCGCGCCCTGTACCAAGCTGAACGAGGTGTGCTGTCGCAACCCAGAACTGCGACCGTTCTACACTACCCAGCTATGCAACTAGCCTACCCACCCAAAAAAATTTCCCAATTCTTATACCGGGACGCGAAAAAAATCCTGCCACAGCAAGTCTTGCCGAAGGATCCCCGCCATGCGGCTTCTAGGTTGATGTCATTCTTGTGGGTTGGTGGGGGCCGTTGCACCTGGCGGGGCGTGAACACGCCCGCAGGCTAGGTAGGCAGGTACCTAAGCTGAGAGTTCCAACGCTTTTCTTGACCACATCTCTTGCATTTTGCCTACGATTTTCTCACGTTTTCCTCTTCGGTAAGGACAACAAAATGGAGCAACAGGTAGAGAGACTCGTGGACAAGGCCTGGGCAAAGTTTGAAAAGACCCCTGCCGACCAACGCCTTTGTAAGTCCGGGATACGGTCTTTAAAGAGCCGTCACGCGAGCAACCGGGAGCTTTCCCCGCCCGAGCTCCAGCAAGCTCTCTCTCACTAACATGATGATCCAAGACACGGGTGGCTGACAACTCTGCAGTGATAGGAATAGGTGGAATCCCAGGCTCGGGCAAGACGACTCTCTCGCACATGGTCACCACCCGCCTCAATGCTCGCGCCACCTCTCTAGACTTTTCTCTCGAAGAGCCCCCGGCAGCCTTCATCCCAATGGACGGTTATCACCTCACCCGCTCTCAGCTCAACGCCATGCCGGACCCGGTCAACGCGCACGCTCGCCGTGGTGCAGCTTTCACATTCGACGGCCCGGCCTTCCACAGCCTCGTCAAAAAACTCCGCACTCCCCTCCACGCCGACTCAGTCTCAATCTACGCGCCTAGCTTCGACCACGCCGTCAAGGATCCAAGGGAAAACGACATTCCGATTCTCCCGACGCACCGCATCGTAGTGTTTGAAGGAAACTACCTGGCTTTAAATAAGGAGCCATGGAACTTGGCGGCTGGTCTGATGGACGAGCTGTGGTTTGTGGATGTGGACTTCGAGGTGGCGAGGCGCAGGTTGATTAAAAGGCATGTCAAGGCTGGTATCGCAAAGGACGAAGAGGAGGCTGATAAGAGGGCACGGGAAAACGATTTGGTTAATGGCAAGGAGATTGTGGATTTTAGAATGAAAGTTGATGAGGTTGTTGTCAGTCGGGAAGATGGCGCTTGGGTTCATGAGTGAAGGATACCCCTTGTTGATAGATCATCCTAATGGAAGACTTTTACTTATTATAAGCCCGGCTTGCTTGCTCGATGGCAATCACTGATCAGGTTATGATAGTGGGCACTTGCTAGTAAAGAATTCATTGACTAGCTAAGGTACGGTTCCAATCCTATCTTTAGGTAGCTGAATCACTGGTCAATCCCTTTCATGAATCGTTATGAGAGCCTTTATCGATTTCGTTCTGAAATTACGCCCCCCACGATCTGTCCCCAAAACAACATTATGCAAGCCACCATTTATCACCATGTGCCTCCATCAGTGAGACCCTGGAACTCCAGTGAAGCTACCAGCATGCTTGGCTCCAGTGAAGCCTGTAGCAAACCTGGAACTCTCAAGGCCACGACGGAAGCGAGAAGTAGTTGACGGAGCTTGGTTGTGCACTTGAGGGTGGAAGGGCTCGGCAGCAGGTGAGAAGACCGGGCTTTGGCCTGGGTTGTTGACCGCAGTAGTGCTGTGGTATAGCGACGGCTGAACAGCAGCTGGGGTGTCCTCCGAGCTTATGTGCCAAGTGACACTAATTGCGTGTACCTTTCCAGGAGGCGGGGGAGGTAGATTCCAACCAGGAAGCATTTGCGACATTTGAGGATGAAAGACCATCTGCTGAGCGCCCATACTGGGCGTTATCTGAGGTGTGCCAAAAGCAGGAGGCATTCCCTGAATACTGGGACCGTGAGTCCGAGAGTACTGGTCGTGGGAACCAAACAAGGGGTTTGGCTCAGACGCAGCAACCATGACTGGACTGGGTTGCTCAGACATCTCAGTCTTCACAGACACGGAAGCCTTGCGATCGATTGGCTCTTGCTTCGGGATTGAAGCAGAAATGGTGAACGGGTTAGTATGCGCACTGCCTACTGTAGCAACCTTGTCGTTGGCGTGGCTGGGAGGACTGACATGTCTGCCAGGAGCAGGCTGCTCAGTCGCGGCGACAGAGTCTGCGGTGACTTCAGACCTGGATGTCTTCCAAGAAATCAGCGACTCATCTTGCACAGTAGTCTCAGAAGCAGGTGCCTCTTCACTGTCGGTCTTGAAGATAGTTGTGCCGGAGGTAGAGCGGAAGGTCGCATCCGCATTATGCTCAACTTCAATGTCAACCAGGGTGGTGGCCTGGATGAAGGCTGAGGAGTCAACAGCAGCAACGAGACGCTTTTCCTCCAACAGAATCTCCTTGGTAGACTCCGCGTTGACCTGTGGAGAGCCAGCAAGCCAATTATCCATGGAGGTGCCGTTGCTGCGGTTAGCCTGCTGACTGGTATTCGCCGCCTTCTGGCCGCTCAGCTGCAAGTGTGGAGGCAGCTGAGCACCCTGATCCTTTTGAAGAGGAATTTGGACATCTCGAATGCCAAGGGGAGCCTCAGCAGCAGTGCGGTGGTCAAGAAGCTCCTCGGGAGTGTACTGGACCCGAGGCGTCGCATCCGAGCGGTCAGGCTTGTACATCGACGATATTTTGACCTTATCAAGCGAAAGCTTACCAAAAGCATCCTCCATACCAGTCAACCTGTCGGCATTTTGACTGACGTCGACCTTGGGAACAATGTAAGCTGTCTCCTGCAAGGTAGTCCCAGGTTCAGCAGAAGCCGTCTCAGGGGCAGCGGCCTGAGGTCCAGCGCATGCGGCTCTTGTGGCCATGGAGGGTAAACCATCCTCTGGGAGGCTTGCAGGGGCACAAAAATTCATCGACTGGTCTTGAATTGCCTTGACCTCCGGCTTCGGCCTCTTGTCAACGAGCACAGGATGCATTTCAGCGACGTAGTTGATGCAGTTCTGGAGCAGCGCTGCCTTGTTGAGGAAGTCCTCCGCGTTCTTCTCAGATGGAAACTTGAGGTTGTAGCGGACCTCGTTCAAGCTCTCCATATCAGACGAGATAAAGGTGATAATGCACTGCGCGCCCTTGTGAAAGGTCAAGCGATATCCCTCGAGGTTGTGGCGATTGACAGCCACGTTCAGGTATATGACGATGAAAAGTGCTTGTCCCTGAGGGTTCTCATCCGTATGCAAAAGCCGCAGCTCAACTATGACATCCTTGAAGTTGAGGTCACGTACTAGGCCGGGAATGTTCATTCTGCAAGGTCCCGAGAAAGCAATACGATCGTGAGACGCATTTCCCACAGAAGTGGTTGCCAAAGCGGTGGAAGCTTGGGGCTGGTCAATGTGCTTTTCAGGCAAGATATCATCGGTCTTGAGCGTCCTGGCAGTGTTATTGGTGCTGTCAGAAGTCCGAAGTTCATGAGTTTGAATGGGCTTTGAGGAGACAGGTTGCGTCTTTTGGACCTTGGCAGGGGGGCCAGTCGGAGACTGGATCTCGGGATTTCTCTTCCTCAGATGAGGAGGAATTGCCCTTCCCGGTTGTGGAGCCACTTGAGTAGAAGCTTTGTTGCTCTTGAGGGGGTGAATGATGCGAACATCTGCCTTGGGGTTTGCCTTGGACGATGAAAAGCGACGAAGTTGAGCGCCAGGGGCCAGCACAATGCCGTTGCTGCTGACTTTCATTTCTTGGACAACAGCGTGACTGTGATGTGTAAGGCGTGCCTCATTTGCGCAGACGGACTAACTTACTTGGGATGGCGAATCGCGACAAAGTCGCGTGCGGGACGAGCAGACTCGATATACACATTAGCGCCGCCAAGGTCTTTCAAGTTGCGAACGCCCTGAGCTTCATCATCATCCAGGCCATCCTTAGCCATAGCTGAACATCAAGTTAGACGAGATTCTCCCCCAGTGGTTTCTCAACTGACCTAAGTAGCCGTCCAAAGCCTCCGAGTTCTCCTTGACCCCAGGAGCTTGACGAATACGTGCGGGGCCACGCCGCGCGTTATCAAGAGGAAGATCCTCCACGCGTTGGATGCCAAGATCGTTCTACCTGAAGGTAAGCCATGCTTATCGAGAAGAGGCAGTATCTATCGTAAGAAAAGATGGCTTACCATCATGGCTTCACGGACGGCAGCGTTCTGGTCGATGGTCTGAGTCTGGCCCTGAGAATCCTGAATCTGAACGCGCAGCTTGGGCATTCTATCAGTACGACGCTCGGCTGAGTCACCCCAGACACCCATATTTGCGAGAATGAAGCGTTGTCAAACGGAGAAGTTTTGCTCGTGAAGCTGCTTGCTATCCTACAGCGCCGCAGCGGTGATCTGATCGAATGGTGTCAGAGGTTAGCCAGTAAAGACGTCTGTTTGGCGAGGACGGAAAGGCAATGTGATGAAGAGATGGAGAAGGGAAAAAGAACGTGGGAGGATGGTGTCGAAGATCCAGACGACGTCATCTTTTCCAAGGAGGAGAAGCGGCGACGGTCGAGAAGATGAAGATGGAAAGTGCTCACCTGGTGGTATTGAGGACTAGATTTTCCCAAAGTCCTTCGGACCTTTCGTGAAAAGAGAAAATGAGGCGGTGGCTGCCGCGATGTTGCAGGGATACCGGTGATGTAAGTTTTCCTCAGCTGCTCGTCCGAGAGGTGGATCAAGCAGAGAGCAAGGTAATACTGGTTCGTGATGTCTTGAGACAAGAAAGAATTTGCGCCAGGCGCGTATGATTTGTTGATTATAGACAGGTTCTGTTGTGATGGAAGATGGTTGTGAGGGAAGAAAAAACGCGGTACTAGAAGGGGAGGTGGGATGATGAATGGGGAGGCGGGTTTGCAGAGGCAGAGGCAGGGCCTGGCGTAAAGTATTCTGCAGGGAAGGATACTAGAGGAATTCTAATGGGAGGAAGGCCCGGAGAAGACCAGTGAGGTGGCAGGGAAAATCTAGGAGAGAAGTCAGGAGGGGAGGCAGGAGGGAAGGCATGTCCAGAAGCAGCTAGAATCAAAGCTGTGTCTTTCCTGTCCTTCACCTCAGGGGCTGAGCCTTGGTCGACTGAGGTAGACAACAGAAGGAAAGCACTGCCTGATTCTGGCCTTTACCCTGATTGTTTCCTCATCGTGAAGACTGTCGTCCAGTCAGAGGCCTACTGGCAGACAAACGGCCCCTTCAGCAGCATAAGCTACGTAGTGCAGTTCTCCCGGTCAGTTGCATGCAAACGGAAAGAGGCAGGTGTTCTTCCAACATACGCGGCACTTTCAATTGATGATGTTGTTTGGAAATGCTCCTGACCCAAGCTTGGTGCTGGTCTCGTAGTTCAGGTGCTTTTCTCATGAGATCAAGATCCCTGAAACGTTCAGAGAATATTATAAATTGCAGCCTTCTCAGTTGCATTCCTGTATCATGAGACGAGGTAATGCATGAATATGTCAAACCACGAGTCGAACTGGCGTTGGTACGGATGAGAACTCCAACGGCATCTCTGTTGGATGCCGCAAGAGAGCATCAAAATCGATTGGCATAGAACAAATATCGAAGTCCAAATGATTTATTTAATCTGAGGCGTGTAAAAAACCCGTACCGAAATACTGTTCAACATCGCGAGCACTAACACATGCCAAAGGAGACAGTTACCTAAGCTGTATGATCACTTCCCCCAGGCGAGCTATTTCCCAATAAACACAGTCTATTTCCCAGTAGCCATAATAATCCTACGTGAATATCACATGCAGGCATTGGCAAAAGTTGAAGAATGAAAAGCCTTCTCGGGGCGTGTCATTAACTCGTGGCATGCGTTTCCATGCTATTCATGCTTACTTCCTATAGTACAAGTTCGCTCTCCTTTCCATAAACTCCAATTTACCGGGCAGCAGCATCCTTGGGAGGACCGTCCAGGCCCTCGACACCCTGGCGCCCAACGCTGCTGAGGTCCTCGGCAGCCTTGGAAGCAGGCTCTCTCAGACCAGACGTGGCAGTAGTTTCGGTGCCGATCTTACGTTCGGCATCACCACCGGAGCCGACGTTAACGTTGCGGGCATCCGCGGACTGCCAGTCGGAAGCGACAGGGGGCTGTTCGGGGAGAGGGAGGTTCTGCTGGACCTCGTTGATCTTGTCGGCCTTGGATTGGGACATATTGACGGTTGTGGGGTGTGTATGAACTGTGAGTGCTTGAGAGGCTAAAGCGCGGGAGTGAGTTAATGCCTGTATGTCATTGGTCGAAGCTCGACTGAGCTAGGATAATGCGACTTACTGCGGAAGGTGGTAAAAAGTTTGGAAAATGTTCCGAAGCTAGATTGTTGTTTTTTCCGCGTTAGGTTGTGAGAGGTGTCGCTTGATGCGATGAGGAAAATTGGCCTGTTGCAGTTGAATTTCTACAGAGATCTTATAGGAAGATTTCGACCGCTTTGTCCAGCTCGAAAGGCAGGCAGGCGCTGACGTCAATGACGTCAACAGAGGCAATTGCGGCTCTTCGCACACAATCAGTGGAGCCCCAAACCGCACGCTCCAGTGTCATCGACGATTGTGCGGTAAGTGGAGACCTCAGACGACAGATTGGCGATCAATGACAGAATTGCTCCTAGAGTGAAAACTCCTTGAGCTTCTGTACACGTCTATGCGCAGCTCCCTCAGCTGTCGTTTCCTCATTCGGTTGCAAGTTTATTGGGGTTGGTTTGGTTCGTAATCTTGTTCAGTCCTGAACGCCTTGTTTTCCCAGCAAAAGCTAGCCGGGTTGTTGTTCTCCGAACCCCCACCCGAAAATGCCAATTGGCCGACTTGTCCAACAAATCGATTTTGATGCACCCACTATGATGCTATCCTCAGCCTCGCCCCTCTCAATGTCTTTCAGCTTTACCCCTCACCTCCTTCGTCCGCCGCTCTCCCGTAATCCTACCTGACTTAGGCCATCCTCTTATCCGTTTCAGCTGATGTTGCCTTGTCTCCCATGTCGGGGTTCAGATAGTTGGCGTCTTCCGCAGCCTCGTACTCCTGAATGAGGTCCTGTACGACTTCGCGGGACTCGTCGAACTCATCCAGGTTCTCCGCAAATGGCGCTGTCTTCTTGTATCCCTCCATGAACGCGTTGCGCTTCCGCATGCCGTCGTATTGCCTGACGATTCTCTTGAAGAGCTGTCAGATGTTTGTTAGCAAGAGTCATCTAGTTCGCAATCTGTGTGGTACTCACAGTGGCAATGCTTGTGTGATTGGCTAGCATCAATCCGCTCACGCGGTGGGCCATCGGGATGTAGGGACTCCGCTTTGTCAGGGCCACCTGGATACTGGCTGGACCCCAGGGAATAAAGGTTGCCAGACGTCGTTCCCGGATTCTCAGCAAACTCTTGTGGACGTCTGTTGGGTCCACTTCACCTTGAATGACGTTCAGGATGGAAATGTAGCAGCTCTTCTTCCCGGGCTGAGTCGAGACCATGCGGTTCTTCGGTTGGAGTAACCTCCGCATGACGTCCAGCACTGTCGTCTTGCGTACTGTCTTGGCTTGCTCGACCTGGTCGCCTGTGAATGGCGTGTACGCAGTCATCAAAAAGTGGCATCGCGGGGTTGGAATCAATGAGGCCAAGATGCTGACAAGGTCGTTGTGCATGTATCCGGGGTATCTGAGGGTCGTCGTGCTCGCGGACATGACTGTCGAAACCTATTGCACCAACTTAGCTCGCGCATCCCTTAAATGAAACGAGTCCATGCTTACGAGCTGGTTCGTTTGAGCAAAGGAAGGCTCTTGTACGTGCAGTCTGTCGGCGGCAATACGTGAAAGCGCTCCGTTGTCTAAAACTACGACCGAATCGGCATTCTGCACCAACCTCCTCATGGCGAGGACGCTGTTGTAAGGATGGACGACGACGTCTCCTGCGTTGGTTGTGTCTGGAAAAACGGAGTAAGTCTGGATTATCTTCTTTGGGAATCGGTCGTTCAGGCGCTCGAGAAGAAACGAGCCGAGACCAGATCCAGTGCCGCCTGCTATCGAGTGCAGCAACATAAAGCCCTACTCGTAGTCAGTCAAAGCCAGAACATGCAACGTACGCCATGCGAACCTCCAGAGAATCACTGCCATCGGCCTCGCGGTCGATCATCTCCATAATGTCTTCATAAACCACCTCGCCTGTCTGATATCCATCACCCCAGTTGTTTGCTGCGCCTACACCACTCTTTCCAACAAAGAAGTTCTCCGGGTTGTAAATGTTCTTGTAAGGTCCTGTTTGGATGCCGTTGATGACCTGAAATGCCTTAGCAAGACTTTCTCCCGATGACACTGAGGGACACGCACTCTGGGCTCCAGGTCGACCAAGATTGCTCGCGGGATGTATCTGGTGTCGTCACTTTGGTAGTAGAACACATCTTTTCGGTCGCCACCCTCAGTCGCAAAGTCCTCGAGATTTCCATCTTGGTTGATTCCGTGCTCCTGGCATAGTTGCTGCCAAAACTGGCTTCCAACTGCGCAATGTCAGTTTCGGCGTCGTCGGTTTTGGGCTGCCCGCTCGCTTCGGGTGGCTAGGGTGACTGACTGCTGTTGCCGCATTGTCCGGCCTGGACTGTGATGATTTCCCTGGGACCTGGTTGTTAGAATACAACGCAGTGGAACGCTTGAATGAGTATGCGACGCACCTCGGCATCTTGCGATTCAGCGGCGGGGCTGTGGCGGCGTTGGGCTTCGTGAACAGGTGGTGTTCAGGAACTTGCGATGTTGGACGCGACAAGGAGTTTATCGATAAGCGAGACGCGAAGCGCGTTCTCATTGGACGCATTTCTTACGGTGCAGCTTCAGGGGATCCCCCTCCCAAGTGCCTAAAGAGGTAGCTCAGCTTCCCGGGTCCCGAATTCTCAAGACGCCTTGGGCTCCAAGCCACGGAGACTCGAATGATTGATTCTCCATTTCTTTCATTCACGGTGAAACAGCCCACGCAGACTAGCCAAGGACGATCTTGAGTCTTTGTTAATTGGCTGCGCCTTGTCGAAATTGGCCCAACGACTGCGATTTCCCTCCGAGGCCACTCTTTATCTGCGGCGTACGCCAGACGCAAGCAAAAGATCCGAACAATGAATTGATGGAGGTTTGTGATGCCGTGGCAACCAATTCGTGATTGCTGCACCCAAAGCAGTTAGTTGCCGCCGTTTGGTATTACAAAGTCGGGTGGTTCCACGTCTCAGATCTATCCGAACCCCTATTGAAGTCATCCCCATGGCCCCCATTTTTTAGAATGAATTCATAGAACCCAATCCAACTATCAATTATTGCGGACAGGAATCCGCGTCGTCCGTTCTCGCCCGCTCTCGCCCGCACAAGGTGGCAGCACATGGGCAGAATAAGGCCCCTGTATGGTTTGGAATTCCCGCCATAGCTCACATGCAGCGTCAAGACTAAAGTACTGCGGTTGTTGGTTCCTTGAGAGAGCCTTCATCGGGTCTCAAGAGATCATTCGCTCCGTCAAATGTCAGTTCGATCACCTGCTCCTAAATACCTAGTGCGGGTGCCACTGAAGATTAGGTGGGTGTGACATGGGACTGGCACGTCCGGAGGGAGCCGCTGGGTCCCTCCCCATGCGCCCCTATTCGGTCTCTGTCAACGACCATTGGCTCGGAGCCAAAAAGCAATTAAGCCTCTCCCTCCACTAACGGTGCTACTCGCCTGGCGATTTGCAGGCCGCCACAAGGATCGCTGGACCTTGCACCCTCCCTTCAACCTGCCAATTCACTCCCTGTCCACCCCGTCTCTGGCTCCCCAAAGGTCCCCCAAGGTCATTGCCTGGCTCGAGCGATCATCTGTCAACCCTGCACCTCGACTTGCAGGAGGAGCAACCTCACCTCACCTCACCTCACCTCTACCCTTTCCGAATTTTGACAAACCCTCTTTTCCCAACAAAAACAATTGTTACACTCTCGAAGCAGTTTTTTTGTTTTTTTGTTTTGCCGACGTGGTGATCGACAAGAACGCCATTGCCGTCACCTTTTCCAATGGTGTCTCGGCCTTAGCTCCTGTCCTTCCCGTTGTCTGCAACCCCAGCTTTCTTCTTTGCGCGGCCACCTTCAAGAATTTCCGCACGAGACACGATGACAGAACCGACCAGAGATGAGTCCATCTCACCTATGACACGAAGCCCTCGCGCGGCCTCTCCCGCCGCGTCAGGCACCGCAGGCGTGCCAGACTCCCTCGCTCCTCCCCCTCCTCCGCCGAAGGACGGACCACCTGTCCCTCCACCGAAAGACGTCCCTTCGCCTCGATCAACCCATGCGTTTGACTCGACGACGGATGCAAGGGACTACATCAATGGAGGCGTAGCTCATGACAGCCAGTCCCCCGTCCAACACCCAAACAAGCGCCCGAACTTGCCGACCCTTCAGAGCAGCGACAGCATCACCGCGAGACAGAACGCAGGAGGATTACCCATGATGCCGGAAGACAGTACATACAGCCCCGAGCCCGCGTCTCCCACGGACCGTCGAAGCGTACAATTTGCGCGAACAGATCAAGTATTAGAACCACCCGCTAGCCATTCACGCAATCCATCATGGGAGGACAGTGGCAGCAAGTCGATCGGATCTGCTTTCATGACCAAGTTGAAGCAATTAACTGGTTCTGGTTCTCTCCAAACCCTTAAGACGAGCAGTTCAGGAAACTTGGACGATTCCGGTACACCCTCTCGTGGCACCTCCCCGACGAGTGGTCGGCCAAGAATACCTGGGACGTTGGACGAGGACGACGGCGGTGATGGAGGTGGTAGCGATGCCGATGCTGACGTGGAGACTGCTGATGAAGGCAACGGGACCGACGTTGCAGCCAAACCTAAGAAGAAGAGAAGGATGCGCAGGTCGAAGAAGGCGCAATCTTCACTCCCTGGCACCCCGAATCTGAGGCATTCGCATCTACCGTCGCATCTGCCCGGTCCCGACTCTCCCGTTGGATATGGACGTATGGGCGCCCTACGACGCCGCCTATCGATGCCGGACAACCATGAACAGCAACACGGTATGTCTGAGGGCGAAGGTCGCGACCAGCTTGCTGGTCCGTCCTGGATGCGTTCCCATAGAGCGGACGGCGCCGAAAGTCCCGGCGGCCCTGGTAGACGTGGACATGTGCGTCGAATCACAGTACTTGGCGGTGGAGGAGTTTCAGATGGAGACGCGATAACAACGCCAAAGAGGCCCTTCTTCGGCGGCGAGAGAGCGTCGACGTGGAAGTACGTCAAGAATACGCTGAAGCTTCTTAGACAGAAGAAAGAAGATCGGTTCGATTTTGCCAAGTCAGCGGAACTCATGGCCGAGCTGCGAGCTGGTGCGCCCGCCGCGCTCATGCTTGCCAGTATGATCCAGAGAGATGAACATGGCAACAAACGAATTCCCGTCCTCCTGGAACAAGTTCGCCTGCGCATCACCGACAGCCAACCAGATTCAGATGATGACGACAGCGAACGCCATTGGGTTTTTACTATGGATTTGGAATATGGCAGCGGCCCATCCCGCATGAAATGGACCATCATCAGGACTCTGAAGGATGTTTACAACCTGCATGTTCGTTACAAACTCGCGATGAGCAACGATAAGTACTTGCATGGACGCGCCGACGTGGGTGCCCGACCGAAAATGCCCAAGTTCCCTTGGGGTGCATTCCCCTATTTGCGCGCCGCTCGTAACAAGGACGACAGCGACGGGGATGACGACGGAGCTAGCCTTAGAGCGCCTAGCATTAGAGGCGACGAAACTGGAGCCGAGGGCACCGCTGCCGAAGCAACTGCTGGAGAGGGGACTGCCAGTGAGTGGGAGGGAGGCCGAACTGGGCCTGGCAATAGGAAAAAATCTCGTCTTGGTATGCTGGGTATGCGCAGGAAGTCGACCGGCCTAACTGATCCCGGAGAGTCAGGGGCAGAAAATAACCAGCTGGAGCTGGCTCAAGCAAGAAGGCGGTACTTTGAGCGTCAGAGACGAGTTCTTGAAAAGTATTTGCAGGACATGATCCGATGGCTCATGTTCCGCGCTGATAGCAACCGGCTTTGCAAGTTCTTGGAACTGTCGGCGCTGGGCGTGCGTCTGGCTGCTGAAGGGAGCTATCACGGCAAAGAGTGCTACCTCCACATTCAATCCTCCAAAGGCATGGACTTCCGCCGAGTGTTGACGCCAAAGAAGGTTATTGCCCGTCACAGTCGCAAGTGGTTCCTCGTGCGGTCCAGTTACATCGTTTGTGTTGAGTCACCTGAGAAGATGAACGTCTACGACGTGTACCTCGTGGATTCCAAGTTTCGCATTGTTTCCAAGAAGAGCACTTTGAAACAGCTGGGCAAAGGAAAGACGAAATCTGAAGAGAAGGAAATCGACCTGATTGAAGAACCCGACAACGAAAAACACCACACTTTGACGTTGCATACGGCTGAGCGAAAAGTCAAGCTATTCTCGAGAAACCAGCATATCATGAAGCAGTTTGAAGACTCGATAGGAGAGATGCTCAAGCAGACTAAATGGCATGATATCAACCGTTTCGACAGCTTTGCCCCTATCCGAAATGGCGTCTTTGCGCAATGGCTTGTTGATGGAAGAGATTACATGTGGAATGTATCCCGCGCTATCAGTATGGCTCGCGACGTCATCTACATCCACGACTGGTGGCTAAGTCCCGAGCTGTACATGCGCCGACCAGCGGCTATCAGCCAAAAATGGCGTCTAGATCGTCTGCTGCAGCGGAAGGCCCGAGAAGGTGTCAAGATTTTTGTCATCGTCTACCGCAATGTAGAAGCTGCTATCCCGATCGATTCGGAGTACACCAAGTACTCACTCCTGAATCTCCACCCCAATATCTTCGTCCAGAGGTCACCTAACCAATTCAAGAAGAACCAGTTCTTCTTCGCTCATCACGAGAAGCTTTGTATTGTCGATCATGACGTAGCATTTGTTGGCGGCATCGACCTTTGTTTCGGCCGCTGGGACTGTCCGCAGCACCCAATTACGGATGACAAACCAACTGGGTTCGAGCAGAGCGAGCAACCCAAGGACGCAGAGCATGTCCAACTCTTCCCTGGCAAGGACTATTCGAATCCTCGAGTCCAAGACTTTTTCAAGCTCGATGAGCCATATGAGGAGATGTACGACAGGAGCAAGGTGCCTCGAATGCCATGGCATGATATTGCTATGCAGGTCGTTGGGCAGCCAGCCAGAGACCTAACAAGGCACTTCGTTCAGAGATGGAACTACGTCAAGAGAGGAAGAAAGACGACTCGGCCTTTGCCCTTTTTGCTCCCGCCTCCGGACGTTAAGATGGCGGAGCTGGATTCTCTCGGGTTGACGGGCACGTGTGAAGTCCAAATTTTGAGATCTTCGACAAATTGGTCTCTCGGAATTGAGCACACGGAATGCAGCATCCAAAATGCTTACATCAAGATGATCGAAGACTCAGACCACTTTGTCTATATCGAGAATCAATTCTTCATCACCAGCACAGAAGCTTTTAACACAAAGATCGTCAACCGCATTGGCGATGCTCTGGTCGAACGAATCGTCAGAGCCCATGAAAAGGGTGAAGAGTGGAAGGCCTGTATTGTCATACCTCTAATGCCTGGTTTCCAGAACACAGTCGACGAGCAGGAAGGAACAAGTGTGCGATTGATTCTCCAATGCCAGTACCGCAGTATTTGCCGCGGTGACGGCTCCATCTTCTCGCGCCTGCGTGCTGCTGGCATTGAACCTGAGGACTACATTCAGTTCTACAGTCTACGACAATGGGGCAGAATCGGTGCCAGGAACGCTTTGGTCACCGAGCAGCTTTACATCCACGCGAAGTGCATCATTGTGGATGACCGTGTTGCTCTTATCGGCTCTGCCAACATCAACGAGCGTTCAATGCTTGGAAGCCGCGATTCTGAGCTGGCCGCCGTTGTTCGTGACACGGATATGATATGGTCGACAATGGCAGGCAAGCCTTACCGTGTTGGTCGGTTTGCGCATACCCTGCGCCTCCGTCTTATGCGCGAGCACCTTGGTTTGGATGTTGACGAGATTCTCGAGGAGGAGAGACAGGCTGAGCTCGACCGCCAAGCTGAGTACGAGGCAGAGATGGACCAAATTTACGCAGATGACGAAGATGAATCGCCTCCTGTTGCCGAATCAAGTGGACAGCAGTCGAATAAGCAACCTATCAGGCCGGCTCTGCCAGCCCAAACTCCAAGCTTCAACCACGATGCCTCTGGTACACCAGACGAACGCGAGGACGAGGCGTCGTCAGCTTCGTCATCAAAGGGTAAGGAAGTGGATCCTCGAGTTACAGACAACGAGGAACACGCTCTTGATATTGCCGGCTACGGGAAGGACCACTGGAAAAACGCTGAGAAGCTCGGACTTGACCAAGGGCGCGACTCTGTTATTGTAAACGGCCGTGAAGTCCTCGTCCACGATGTTCTCCCAGAGGGGAAGGGCACACTTGAGTCACCTGTTAAGCCTCACGAACGGAGAACTTCGGCCGCCGATCATCACATCGAGGATGACAATTGCGTGAGCAATGACGCTCTACCACCCATGCCGGCTCTCAACCGACGAACGACTGACCAGCTTGGCCTTCCGCGCATTGCTGGACTTCCCACTCTCCCTGCTGTGGATGACACTGATATTGGCGGTCCAGCTGTTCATTTGGATCAAAACGGCCAGCCGACCAATGGGCCAATACATCCTTTGGCTGCGGACATTAGACAAGCACATATCGACAAGGACTGCATGCGTGATCCTGTGAATTCGACCTTCTTCGACGACGTCTGGAATCGTGTTGCAGATAACAACACCAAGCTTTACCGCCGGGTCTTTCGATGCATGCCTGATTCCGAAGTACTTACTTGGCCTGACTATCAACAGGCAGTGACGTACTCGGAGCGCTTCAGAGAAAGTATGGAGGGAAAGACCAAAATTGATGAGGAGCCCAATTTAGCTCGACATCAGTCCCCGACCACTGGAGGTGGCGCCGGTGTAGGCGCGCCTGGACCGGGTGCTGTTGTCAAGGCGGCGTCGGAGAAAACACGCGAGAAGCTGCCTCATCCCACGATCATCATTCCCGGAGAGAGCAGTCATTACCCTAATGGAAATTCCAGCCGCAATACAGATGCTGAGGAGAGAGAAAAGACGGACGAAAAGGCTGCTCTGCGTTCACCAGAGGCTCCTTCGCCGGTACTCCCTGCCGGCGATGTTCCATTCCCGGCATTTGAAACCGGTCCCTCTCCCAACATGACCTTACTGGACCCTGCCCGCGAGAAGAGCAGGGAGCGAAAGACGACATTTTCGCCTCTCGAAAAACCACCTTCCCGGGATATCAGCACACCGGCGCAGAATGCACAAGGTTCGGTGAAACGCCGCCGGCGAGCCACTACTAAGGGCAGTCGACGCGGTCAACCACCTGAAGAAGTACTATCCAGGGCAGAGGCAGAGGAGCTTCTCAACTTGATTCAGGGACATGTAGTACAATTCCCATACGACTGGTTGCTTACGGAAGAGCAGAATGGGAACTGGGGCTTCCAAGTTGATGGCGTCGCGCCTCTACAAATCTAGTAAGTCTACCTTGCCGCTACGGCTCACGCTGCGAACTCAGTTCTAACATCTTGAGCAGTAACTAGTTGTTTTCTTCCGTATTTGTGTAGGCGTTGTCGTCGTTGGGAGATGACGAAGTTCCAGATGAGCTTGCGTACAGAAAAAAAGTGACCGAGCAAGAAACCACGAATTAAGGGGAAGAATGAAAGAGACAGACGCTGGAAAACATCGAAGACACTACCAGCCTCAACGAATCGGATTTTTATGCAATGGGCGGCATCAGCTGGCGGCGTCATTGGGTAGAGATATGCTGTACCTTTCTTTGCCTCGTTTTTTTTTTTACATGTACTATACACATTCTTACATTACAGCCTCTATTATACTCTTTCGCTGACCCAGATGGCACCCCTGCAGCCTGCCCTGATGACGCCAGTAAGGAGCCAATGTGGCTCTGCCTTCTTTGCATCATGCTCAACTGCGTGATCTAGATGTTCTAACTCTTCATCCCTAATCCTCCGCAGCGTCTTGATGAGATCTAAGAACTCAGGGCCGACGTCGTAGCCCTCCGCCTCCCATTCTGTGACCATCTCCAGCAGCGTCCGGATTTGGTTGTTGTAATGGTCTCCAATTTCGGTCTCCACAGCTTCCGTGCAAGCCATGGCCGCCTCACGACCCATCACCGCGGTGCCCCAACCCAGACCACTTGCCATGACCTGCCAAAGAGGGTACATTGCGGTTGGGCGCACTCGATGCTTGTGAATCAGAGAGTTAAATGTCTTGAGATGGCCCTCCTCCTGGTCGTACATGTGAGCCATAAGGGGTCTGAGGTGCGGATGCCGGTTGACGATTGGTGGAGTTTGAGCAGTGTAAATGAGCGTCGCGGCAAGCTCTCCGGCTTGGTTTACTCTGAGCTGCCAATAGTTAGCATGCGATCCTGGGAACTTCGCTATGGTGTTAGACGGACAGCTGAAGACAAATAGTCACGCTGCTCTTGAGTCAAAGGCTTGCGCCGAGATGGCATGTCGCTATCCGCCTCGGCCTGCGAATTGGGGGTCGTCGAAAGTTGTCGCTGTGAAAAGCAGAGAGCCGACGCCTGCGCATTACACGTCGCTCGCCTTGCAATGCCGCCGCAGGGCCTGATTATCGATCGTACCGAAGCCATTTTGTGTTTACGAGAACACGGAGTATAACCTGCTCTGAGAATCGACTCGGCCGAAGGACAATTGCGAATGCAAGTGTCAATGACATCGAATGATTCAGCCCAGCAGTTGCCGAGCTCGCAGCGCTCGATGATTGGTTGACGTCACGCCAGATCGGATGGTTCGTGGCCGACCCTCCGGCGACCCATTGTTTTGTGCAGCTGAATGACACAATATTGGCCAATCAGATACGCGTTCTGAACTGCAGTGTCCCAGGAGGCTGTGAACAGCAGCCAGACTCTCAAGTCCTTTTTCTAACTTCAAGATCATCTCCTGTCCTCTCTCTTCAATCGCGAATCGCCCCTTCCTCCATTCAATCTGCGCTGTCATCGCACAGTCTTCCTAAGTAGTCGATATATTCACAATACCGATAGATATTCGCGTAGACAATCGGTTGCTGTCGCGATCCCTCGAGAAGCTTACCGAAGGCGCCTTTGTTTCCTCCCTTTTCGAGTTTTTTTCCGTAATACACCATGGCCGATATAGACGACGAGCTTTTGGCTCTTGCGGGAGGTGGAGAGTCCTCGGATGAAGAGGAGGTGATGTCGGAGGCAGAGAGCAGGGCGCAATCCGCATCGCCTCCCGCCAAGGCAGCCGCGAAGATGTCTGTGGCAAAGAAAGTGAAGAAGCGCACTGGAGGTGATGATTCAGAGGAAGAAGGAGAAGCGTAAGTTTCCTACACCTTGAGAAATCTTCACGAGCGCATATCAACCAACCCTTCGCGCCTTCTGTCAACCAACTTCGCTTTCTATCAACAAACCTTTCAGTCCCTGTGCTCATTTCCTCCTGTCGCTTTCCCGCTTCACCAAGTTTTTCCATCATTTCGCTGTATCATTTCAGCCCATCAATTCTAACAAAAATGGCCCTCAGAGTATCAGCAATCGGCAGTCCGAACTCGATAGGATCGGCGGCAATGGACGAGTCCGAATCTGAAGCCGAGCAGCACACCGGACGCGCCGCACACGATGACGACGAAGAAGACAAGTACCCTGTCGACGGTATGTTCAGGAGTATGGCGGAGAAGGAGCAGGTGATGGCGATGCGCGAGGTTGAGAGAGAGTCGCTGCTCGCGGAACGCCAGGCCGAGATTGAGCGCCATCGGCAAAATCGCATGCTGCGCCAGCTCGTAAACAAGCAGGAAAGCGACGAAAAGAAGCAGAAGCTCAAGAAGCGCAGCGCTGACGCCGCCGATCTCGAGGACGGCGCGCGTAAGACTTCGCGTCCCCGTACGGATGGCAAGGTGTCAGCCATAGATAAGCTGCGCCATGCCCGCGCGGAGAAGAGTGATCGCGCGCGCCGGAGGGAAGAGGACCGACAGAAAGGCAACCGCTCACCACGGGACGACGTCTTCGATGCTGGTCGGGACGGCGATATCGACGACTACGACGATCGCGATCGGAGTCGCCGCAAGACGAGGTCGCCTGAGGAAGAGATCGTCGCTCGCGAGCTGCCGCCGCCTGACATGCGCGACTTTGAGCGAATTCGCGTCGGAAAGAGTCGCTTCGCCGAGTACTGCTTCAACCCGACTTTTGAGTCCGCGATGATCGGCTGCTACGTTCGCATCAGTCTGGGACCGGATCCCAAGACAGGCGCGGACGAATATCGCATGGCGCGCATTCAATGTACGTCACCTTGGTTTCCTCCACAACATCCACTTAACTTTTCTAGCTATTACTGTTGGCAAGCCATACGCCATGACCGGCCCTGGAGGCTCGTTTGTCACCGACCAGTACGTTCTGGCAGCTCACGGCAAGGCCGAAAGGCCGTTTCCCTTCATCTTCCTGTCGGATCGGCCGTTCACAGAGGTATGCTCAATAGGCCGGACCACAATCTCATGAGACTGACAGCCGCAGCGTGAGTACAGCCGGTACGAGAAGACCATGCAGGCCGACGGCCTCAGCATGCCCAAAAAACAGACCATGCTTGATAAGATCGATGATATCAATCATCTCGTCAACTACCATCTCACAACCACGGAAATTGATGAGCGCATCCAGCGCAAGGCTGCTCTCCGCAGGAAGTTTGACCCGAAGATCCGCGAGCGGCTCGCGCAGGACATCGACATCGCCCGTGCGCAGGGCAACACGAGGAAAGCGGAGGAGCTCCAAGAGCAGCTCGACGATCTGAAGACGAACGTCCTGGCCTTTAAGACAAGCCTTGGCGACAGTCAGTCTAAGCCGAGCGCCACATCCCAGCAGGACCGCCTCGCCAACATCAACCGTCAACGCAGACTTCAAAACGCCGAGAACGTTCGCAAGGCGCAGCTCAAGGAGAAGGCCGAGGCCCGCAAGCTCGAGGCAGCATTGGAGAGAGGAGAAGATATCAAGAACGACCTGTCACGGCGACTGCGCACGAAAGCCAAGTTTATCCACGACGTCAAGGACGGCATCAAGAAGCCGTCCAGCGCGAACGGCAGTAACGCGAGCACCCCAGCCAACGGAACACCGCAGCTCGGGGCGCAAAACTCGGGGTCCCTGTTGCCCAACATCGCCAAGCTGCACGCTGCGAACCAGGAGAAGAAGGGCATCCCTACAATCCACAAGCCGCTCATGGATGACGACATCATTGGGGCTTTGGACCTCGACATTGACGTCGAAATTGACTAAATTGGAATCACAAAAGCGGCTGTAGACGGCGACGAGAATATGCATCTCACTACCTAGGTTATATCATCATTGGGCAATGGCAGCGCTATTAGAGGAACGGACACTGATGAGTAGGCATTTTTTTGGACCTCAAGCTATCACAAGAGGCTTCCTCCAGCGCAGTTGAATATAGATTAGAGACTAAACGGTCTGAAAAAGCGGAATCAATGAACCAAATGCATCATCAACTTTTAATCCAATTTTGTGACGTACCTACGCGAATGATCACTACAACGAAGACGCTACTGCAACGTCGGCGGATTTAAGCAGCAGCAACAGCCCGACCGGTGCCGACCGATTGGATTTTGACGGAGTGAAATGGAAACAAAAGCCAAAGTCCGCTCCACTCCAGCAGGCATACATCGGCACGTGGCGCCTGCACCCGTCCAACACATCTTGATCGTACCGCATTCAGCATCCCGAGGCCCGACTTCGTCAACCAACACGCATTCCCCACCGCGCGGTTACCAGCTTCCTGAGGTGTACTACACGACCGCGTGCGGTACGGCGCCTTTTATTCCACCAATTGAGTCTGGCGTTACCTTAGTCCCCTCTTCCTTTTTGATTTTAGATGATGACCACTCCGATCATGAATTAGCATCTTGTTATAAATTTTAATATACAACGCTCCAAACCCTCCCCAGCTCTGGCCGTTGCGACTTGTCGATTACCCGACGGCCAGCTCACTTCGACCCGACGATAGAAGCTCCCTAGCAATCAATTGGCACGCGAAATACAAACCCCATCAAACTGGGACGAAAACTGTGCTTGGCATAGACTGAGGCCCAGACATGGCGTCCGAAACGAAACCGCTCCTCTCAGAGGATGCCCCTGCCGGTAGACATCCATCACATAACATCAACAGCTCGAAGGCAAGCAATGGTAGCTGACTGTTTCGATCAAAGCAGCACTCTTCACCCGCGCCCTGCACTCGACCTCGCCCTCAGCATCGACCCTCCCGCAAGCGATAGCGCACCGAGGCTACAAAGCGCTCTACCCCGAAAACACCCTACTCGCCTTCCGCGCAGCTCTCGAGGCCGGCGCGCATGCCCTCGAAACGGACCTGCACCTATCAAAGGACGGCGTCGTGATCCTCTCGCACGACGGCTCGCTGAAGCGGTGTTTTGGCGTGGATGCCAAGGTCAACGAGTGCAACTGGGAGTATCTGAGCACGTTGGAGACAGTTAGGGAACCGAAGCAGAGGATGCCGAGATTGGTCGACTTACTGGAGTTTCTTGCGGAGGAGGGCAGGGAGAAGGCTTGGGTTTTGCTTGATATCAAGGTTTGTCTCCCTGGTTATTGGTGACGGCCACCTGGGTGTGAGACTGACGTGGCGGTGGGACAGACTGATGATCCTGCTCCGGAGCTGTTGAGCCGCGTAGGCCAGGCCTTAGCCTCAACGCCGGGTCCTGTTCCTTGGAACAAAAGGGTCATATTCGGATGTTGGAACGTGAGTCCATTATTCTCCGTCTCAATCGATTCGCGACTAAGACGCTATGCTCAGCAACCATACATCGACCACTGTGCAATTCACGTTCCCTCATATCCCGTCGCCTTGATCTCGTGGTCCCCCCTGTACGCCCGCAAATTTCTCTCCCAGCCCTCCATCTCCTTCAACATATTTCAAAAGTCCCTCGTCGGTCCCCTCGGCAAAGCCTTCATCAAAAAGGTCAGGTCCGAGGACCGCAGATTATTCGTCTGGACCGTCAACGATGAGGAGTGGATGGAGTGGAGCATCCGCGCAGGCGTAGACGGTGTCATCACCGACGAGCCAGAGGCGTACCTGGAGGTCTGCCGACGATGGGATGGCGGTAAGAATGCGAAAGCACTTCCTGGGACTTCTGCCTCTTCCGCGGGAGGGGGCGAGAAGAGACTCGAACAGCTTCGTCAGTCGAAAGACCAGGGCTGGAAGAGGACCTTGAAGCTTTATCGCGAGATCGTCGTCATTCAGGTCCTTGTCGTGATATTTACACCGCTGCTCATGATTGGTGCGCGGTTTGGGGTTGTGGGACCGGCTAAGGCTGCGAAGGCTTTGCGGTTGTGATACTCTGTATTCTGCAGAGACTTCGCTCGTGAGGAAAGCCTGATGCACCGGATGGAAATTAGATAGGGAGGGGGTTAAACTATAGACTTGCGACCTATCTCGTGTCTTCATATAGATTGCGACCGCTCAGATGGACACATTTTGGAGGATTTGGTTGACAGGCTGTCTCATTTGATTTTTTGTTTCCAGAATGGCAATCACACCCAACTACGGTAGACTGGAGGTTGAATAGACGCGCACACCAATACTCTTCGCCAAGGTGTCCAGAAACTAGGGTAACTACTTTAAAGTGTTATCGCAGGTCATAGCTCCCCTGAGCTTTCATTTCTTCTGCGTTATCAACACATCCTTGCTTTTGATATTTGCTTTTTTTTTCCACTTCATTTATGCCTA
Source organism: Colletotrichum sansevieriae (assembly GCA_026260285.1). Lineage (NCBI taxonomy): Eukaryota > Fungi > Ascomycota > Sordariomycetes > Glomerellales > Glomerellaceae > Colletotrichum > Colletotrichum sansevieriae. Next base: position 4,619 of record JAOQIF010000690.1, on the reverse strand, counting down.
TCACGGTCTGCTACTATACTAAGCAGAAAGTGACAACTCCGTGAATCATAGCGCACGTTGCGGGCGTTTGTAATTAGCGTGCTGAGTTTCGCAATCTATAAGATCTCATCTTTGGGGATAAGCAAGCGGTCATGTTCGTGCGTGAGCATATTCGAATTGCCAATAGTCTGGCAGTCGAGGCACATGTAGTAATTTGTCTATGATGAGTACCACCATGTATAATCCAGGAACGACAGTGGCAAGGAGGAAAGCAAATAAAGATGATGAAGATGAAGTTTGAGAACTTTCAGTTCAGAGACGCCATTTTGGAATGGGTCACGCTATGCAAAATATCATCAAAAGGCTCATTTTTGAAGGGATATATAGTTCGGCCCGCTCAACCTCGCTCGTACATCGTATTCACCATAAACAAACGCCAGTTTCCCCCCTGCTTTACAAGCTTTCGACTTTGCAAAAGGAAGTCTCTAGAATCTACCAGCCAGAGAATATTCCGCGACGGTATTTTTTTGGTCATATTTTGGGCAACCCCGCTCCAACCGAAATTCCCAACGTCTGTTTTTTCCCCATTTCCACACGATGTAACCTGACAAATAACTTTTTTTGGTTTCCTCCATAACGCCTTGCTAGTTCTTTTCTTTTATGAAAAGATGGATGAGGATGATTTAGTGGCAACAGAGGGGGAGAGCCCCGTATCACAAATAAAAAAGCCGTGGAAAAGAGCACACGGGCTCAGTCCTTCTTGGAACCGAGGCGGCGGAGGAAGTTGCCGCCGCGCTTCTTGATGGACTTGAGAGAAGAGCCCGACGAGGCGGAGGACTCCTCACTCAGGACGGAAGAGGCGTCGGAACCCTTGCGACGGGAGACGTTGCCGGCGCCGCCAATGCCGACGTGGCCGACGACGGCGCGGTCGCGGACCTGCTGGCGCTCAAAGTCCTCGTCGAAGCTGACGACGGGTCTCTCGGTACCGACGTGGGCATTGCCCGCACCGCCGATGCCAGAGTAGAAGCGGCGAGCGCTGTGGGCGGGTGCGGGCTTGAGGGGTGTCGTGATGCCGGTGGCCGGGGTGGTGACCGGGGCGCGGAAGATGTTGCCGGCGCCGCCGCGGCCGGAGTAGATGTAGGTGTTTGGTGCCACGGTGGGGTGAGGCTCGGTGACGAATATCTGGGACGGCATTTTGAAGATTGTGTGGTGGTTGTGGTTGATCGCGGTGGTGTTGATGTGAAGGATCGTGGTGTAAGTGGTGTGTCTTGGCCGACGAATGTCGTCTGAAGTCTCAGATGAGGTGCCGAGTTTGGATGAACTGGTCTAAACGGACGGATATATATCTTGGAATGAGTCAATGCGAGGAAGTCAGGCTTGTCATGGGAGGGACACAGGAGGGACACAGGAGGGTCAATGGTCTATATAGGTTTCTTGTCTTTGAAGGTGTGAGGGCGGAGGGGTGGTGGATGCCAAGTACATAGTAAGAAAAGACACCAGCAGAAACGGCCGGAGTGTGCAATGTCCTCCTGACGTGCAAAAGTTTCCCAAAGGGCTGAGTGACGGCGTTGCACTGGCAAAGAGTCATCTGGGGGCGCGTACCGGTACGTAATTGGGTAAGGTAGGTAGGTACATACGGCCTAGCTCCATTTGGTGAGAATTTTTAGTGTTATTTGGCCAAGTCTTGGACCCAGCAAGAAGGAAAAATCCTGGCGGCTCTAACGCCGTAAGGGAAAGGGATGGAATGGAAGAGGGACCGGGGTGGCAGATCTTGGTTGCAAAATTAGGGCGGTCCCGACTCCAGAGGCCCCGAAATGTCGGCAGCGGAGCTAGGATGAAGCTGGCCTTCGTCGTACAGCTCATGGGTAGCTTGGTTCGCTGTCTCTTCTTTCCGACACTTGCTGGACCAGGGTGGCTAATTTGACTCGGTGGAGAGTGAGAGAGGAGAGAAGAGGAGCAGAGCTTGAAATGTCGTGATGCAGACACCTAGAACCAGGCTGGACTTGCGTCGACGAACGTAAATGAGATGATAAAGACATCTTGCTTGGGGGTGAGACAGGGTCTCTGTTCGAAGACACGCTGCATATGCCGTTTGCCTACCTGATACCCTGTCTACCAAAGGAAGCTCTCAATAAGGAGCTCCCAACGACGTCTAAGCTGCCCGGATATTGGCAGCCTGTTATCTGCAAATAAGCAAGTTCCGAATGGGAATATCTTCCTCAACTTGGTTTTTCTAGATAAGAGAAAAAGAAGCAACCAGCAACCTCGTCGTCAGCCAAGCAAAGCTGCTGTTGTAATCGCATGCCGGTAAAGGGCGAAGCCGTTGGTAGGTATGCGAGTCCATGTCCTTCTGTCCTCATTGACTTCGGCTATTCTCTTTCAGTCTCCCCACTTCCCACTGTTCGGTTGGGGTCCGCGTGATGCAAACTTACTGGAAGAGACACCTCGAAGACGCCATTGCGGACTGGAGCAATCTGTTAGCAAAGCGTTACCCCATCGATTGCCGCTTTCGGCCGTAGCGTAGCTCTTTAGACCACCTGAGGCTTGGACCACAACTGGGGAAGATGGGGCTAATGCAAGGAACTGGAAGTTAGTCTCTGCTGGAAAGTTTTTTTTTAGTGCAACTTTTTTTTCCTCCCTCTTTTCTATTCACATGAAAAGCTGATCGCTGCTAGCAGGTTCGGCTTTGTCATTCAAGGCGAGCCAACCCGGAAGTACCAATACCAACACACCCCTGCTTGGGGCCATGGCATGGTCGACGACGTCAAAGGTCCATTGGCCCTGGGGGCGACCAGTCAGCGGTTTTCTGGGGGTAATGGAAATTCTGTTTGCCGCGTTGACGATGGTCACCAGACCTCCGACCCCATGTTCGCAATGCCGCGATTCTTGTTGCAGGTTGAGGGGAAGCCTGGGGAACGTTGTCTGCCGAGCTGTGCTTTGACACCAACGTGCTGGCGCCAGGAAATATTGTTCGTTTGTTTGTTCCTCTTGAAGCGCTGGTCTGGTGGCGCCAGTTCGGTTTTATTTCGCTAAACCAAAGACGTGACATGCTGACAAGGTCGGCACGTACGCGTTTAAGTCCTAGCAGGACACACAGCGTTACGTTGAAGTCTAGGAAGAAGGCCCATGGCCACGGTGTCAGGTTCAGGCCTGGGTACCAGAAGCGGAAGATCATTTCGAACAAAGACGGTCTGCGTCTTGAAGATCGTGGAGAAATGGGATAACAACTTTGGCGTCCCTCACATCCACTTGGACCGAAATTCATCGAACAAATCATTTGTGGCTTGCTTCCACGTCTTCGACGCCCGCAAGATCTCACAGATCGGCTATGACGGACCGTCCCGATAATTTTCATCGCATTTGCCATTACTCCCGTAGAGGAACGTTTGACGCTCCAACTTAAGGTTGTCTACAAGCAAAGCTCTCCTAGTTGAAGCCCTTCGCCAGCCTGTCCGTCAGGAGTAAAGACATCTCCGCGTCGGCGTCCACCCTCTTGATTCTACGTCCGACGCTGGCACACGGTATACCTCGTCCACGTCACCATTACGACGGGTCTGCTCTTATCCCCGGATCTTCATCTCCCTTTCTACCCCGCATTCCAGTCGAGAGGCAAAACCTTAAATTCGATGGTGCCATCTGATCACCGGCCGTCGCTGGCTCGCGGGGGAAGCGAGCCAGGGAAAGGGGAAGTGAGGCTCCATTCATTAGGTAATGGCGCTCTAGCCCAGGGCTGAGCGCCCGCAAAAACGTGGTCGGAAACAGCGGTCGGAGGAACGGTTGTCTTGGTGGTTGAGTGGCGGGGAACGTTCAACCGAGGAGAAACAAGTGATTCACTTCAGTCCTTAGAAACGGAGCGAACTGACGGTCACTGTAGAAGAAGAGCTGGTGTGGTTGAGTACGTGTCGTGATGTCGAGGTCTTCCCCCGCTTCCTCTTTGATTCGGTCAAGTCATGATGCTTTAACTGCGGTTCTTACCATGGCACCTGGAAGAAGGTGTGGATCGCAGGGTTCTTGTCCCAGTCGACGATGATGTACGTCGTGCGCATGACTACCCATTACTTTTATCTCACCAACTTAGTACTGACCAGCATTTCTTAGCCGCTCACGTACCTCGTTGAAATCTGCTCATTGACCACACATGGTAGCCTCTGTAGTCTCTTGGGCGCTAGAGCGAGGCCGGGACGTACGTAAGGTGCGGACTGAGGCAGCTGCGAATAACCGGCAGCTCCCTGGCCTGGGCTTGTGTCTTGACTTGCTTCGTACACTTTGCCCATCGATCTCAGCAAACATTGAATAGTACAGCGGCGACAGTCATCACTTCCAAGAGCAAGCACAGAAATCGTAGGCATGAATGTCAGGCTAGCATCATGATAGGAGGTAGCGGGTGTAGATTGTTGCGACCAGGGCAACAACGCTGCGATTTCACAATGATGCTTAAACAGCTCCTGCACTTGATGCAGTCCACCATCCCGCAATTCCTTCCTCGCAAGCACACTGCTTCGCCACCGCTGTCTAGGCATTGTCTCCGGCTCCCTCCTCGGGGGGGGGGGGGGGGGGGGGGGGGGGGGGGGGGGGGGGGGGGGGGGGGGGGGGGGGGGGGGGGGGGGGGGGGGGGGGGGGGGGGGGGGGGGGGGGGGGGG